>JALKBU010000874.1:0-22128 GCA_023091735.1 Trichomonas tenax | reverse complement strand
AATCTAACGTTTTTCAAAAATGAATGAAAAAAATTGAAAATGTCTATTTTAACGATTTGCTCAATCAGCATTCATTATGTAATAATTATAAAATCCAAGTCATTATTCGGATTTCATTTTGTCCCCCTTAAATGTTTGAACAAAAAGAAAAAAATAAAAAGGCTTTTTCAGAGTCGAAACAATGGCTTATAAAATATGCATTACCTAAACCACTACACCGTAATTCAACATTCATCATTTTTATTCAATGGTGACATCAAAAATCTTGTTTACAGAAAGGTGACTCAAAAAAGAAAAAAAAACGCACCAGCGATGTTTCGAACAACCAAACTATAATCAAAATTCCTGACACCCCCTGCTTTAGACCTGTGGCTAAAGTATTGTGAAACTGGGTATTGATAAATTAGTTAAGAAGCTAATATCAAATGGAGTAAAAGGCTGAGAAATTCCTTCCGATAGGAATGAGTTTCAAACATGAAAGAATGAAGGTATGAAAACTTTCGACGAAATTATTTTCGAATAAGTAAAGCTTTTCATGTTTCTGGTAGGATACAAGGTGTAGAATTAATTGCTTTATAGATCAAGCTAGTGAGCGATTGAAAAGGTTGGAGTTTTTATAGCGAAAAGAACACCTTTAAGACGAGAGCCATTTGTTTACAAAGCGGTTTTGCGACTTTAGTTACCCATATGGCCGGCCAAACGGTTGGAGGCACCTTTTTTATCAATTTTTTGACACTTATCGTCTATATATGACTATAAATATTGTTAAAAACGACATATCAAATTTTAAAAAATGAAATTATTTGTAAAGTTTGAATTTATTTTTATCTTTACCTTCCATTTTGAGTTATATTCTTGGCCAATCAAGCTTAAACCATTCAACTAAACTCATAACTGGATGAATTGTGGTTTAGAAATACATTTTTAACTCATAATAGTAAATAACAAATTACCTACATTTTTAAATATCATTTTATATACTACTGACACATCACTGAATGGAATACAATGATACGTATATACCATCTGCAGTCTTTTTGTTTATTTAATTTGTAATTTGTTGCTAAATTGTAAATTGTGGTTCAACATAAGCGACAATAGTAATATCCAACAGGATAATGTGTATTCCTATCGTCACTAAAGCATATTGATCATACTGGCAATGTTGTCTGTGGACACTTGAAGTCAATACATCTCAAGCGGTTTTGACAAACATTAATTTTTATTTAAAAATGCTGGATCATAATATGCATAAATAATAGATTCCAATTCAATGAGTTGCTAGAAATAAATTGTGATGGAAAGCCGTTTGAAAAATTCAAGGAATCAAGATTGGCGATTTTGGGTAAGACTCAAAATCGCAAAATTAAAGTATACAAAATGTCAAAGTTTACTTCAGGTAAATAACACGATCATTATCAGTAATCTCGATGTATTTCATTGAAACGAGATCATTCAAGGACCTGGCAACATCTTCGATTCTCGGTTTGAATGATTTTAGTGCTTCTTCGTATATCTTATCTTTGAGAACAGATAATCTCATGACTTTGTTTGTTTTCATTATCTTCATTGCGTAAGATTGGAGTGCAACGAGTCTTATCTTTGGTAATTCTTCTGTCTTCGCAACTTCGACTTTCCAATTATCAGCAATGGTTGTACTGATTTGATGATACTTTGGATTGATTTTGATCTCAGCTTTGTCAAGATGTTGTTTATCTGAGATAGTAACTATCTTGTGATTGATTAACTTGTTTAAGTTCTTGGAGAGTTTATTTATCTCCATCATTGTAGAGTTTGCAAGCGCATTAAATGTTAATCCTTCAACTTCAATTATATTCCTGATTATAAGTGCTTGAGAAAGACTCATTGATAGCTTTGATGTTCCAGCTTTTGTCTTAAGCATTCCTTCACATGTTGCAAGAGAGTTCAACCATTCGAATTTTCTCTCAGGCCATCTTGAATGGAGGACTGTTGTTGCTGTAGCTGTGATTTCAGAGTAATCCTTTGGTATGTTCATATACAAGTCATTGATTGCCATTGGGCACGCAGACTTGTTGAACATGACAAATGAAAATTTAGGAACAGCATCTTCATAGCGGACTTCATATTCCATAATGAGATTTTGCGCGAGATTGAGATTATCGTATTGTGTTGCTGCAAGAATTGCTTGTAAAACTGCGTATTCTTTGTCTTTTCCAAATGTCGAATACGTTGCCAATCTGTTGAAAAGATGGATTTCGTACTGCTTGATGAATATATCCTTGTCAACAACAAACGACAATAACCTTATTATGTTTTGTTGTGTGATTGTTCCTTGAATTGAATTTCCGCGTTGCAGGAAAGCGTTTAAGATGTAAGACAAACAGATCGGCCAACTTCCACCGAATTCTTTGTGGAATTTAGCTTCGTGGAGGGATTTTCTTAATTCTGTAGTCGCAAATTCATTGAATTGTCCATTATACATTAGATTTGTGAAATTGTCAACAAACTTTAACAAATTCATTAAAATAATACACATCTTTTTGACTTTCGACTCATTCTGTAGTCCTGCAATAAAACTAGCGATAGATTTCTTAAAAGCATTCTCGATAATTTCATCAATTTGTTTTGAACGAACATATGAGATTGAGATGATAAGTTCACCTTCAAATGTGACTTGCGGATGAATAGCGTTGAACAGATCAATGTCTTTAATAATTTCAATGACTTTTGGAACTAATGGAGAAATAACTTTCTGCTGGAAAACATTAATGAACCTTTCGGTGATTTTAACATCTCTCTGTATCATATCGATGAATGATCTCACTTGTTTTAACGCAGCAGGAAGTTTTGTGATATTTGGACAAATTTCAGAGAATGCCTTCTCAATTTCAGTAACAATCTTTTCACTATTGATGTTTGTTGCTTCTGCGTTATCTAAACCGTTGTAATTTATTTGAAATAGCGAAATTATTAAAGATAAATCTGGTTTTTCGGCTGTTTGGAAGATTTGTACCAATTGATTTACAGATTTGTTGATAAGTAAATCCAAATTCTCGTTAACAATTGTCTTCATTAAGAATCTAGAATAAATTGCTTGAATATCGTCAACTTTCTTATTGTTATATATGCTTTTGATCATTGATTCACTAAATTGGCACAAATTCTGTAATAATGTAATACGTTTCATTGCATTAGAAATCAGATTAAGCTTCGAAATTTCATCTAATTGTTTATATTTTCCGTTTTCATGCTTAAACAGTAAAGTTTCAATATATCTGTTCAACTGAATAAAGGGATTGTCAACATCCGGCTGTTTGTTGAATCCTCCAAATTTTGTTACCAAATTAAAGCAGGAAGCAGCGTAATGAGTGTACTCAGATACAGACAGTTTGCAGTCGAAGTCGGAAACGATTTTCTCTATAAATTCATCGAGTTGTTCCTTGTAAACGTTGATATCATCGATTATCATTTTTATAAAAAATATGACAAAATTTCTCGAAAAATTTTTTGTCCTTTTAACTTAAAATCTAACATATATATACGTTTTTATGATTATTTACATCAAAAAATTGGTAGATTGTCGTTGAAGACAGAATATTGAACAATATTTTTTCCTTTTTGATTATTTGCACTATAATAATTAAGATCATCACATTGCGAAAAATCTTGTTTTTGATTGCTGAGCAATGATTTTATAATTTATATCTTGAAAATAAAAATCTTTAATCGATGTGTGTATCCTTGTAGATATAACATATAGAGGAAGTGATTAGTTTATTTATATATAAGACAGAGACAAAATATATCAGCTAAATATTTCTTAGGAATAATACTTAAAATTAAGATGAACGAACAGTGTAATCTCATAATGAAGCTGTATCTAATTTTAAATACAAAAGAAAAACTATGTATGCCAATATTAGAATTTATCCACGAATGACAAAGTGAATAAACAAAAAACTAAAAAAGATTCGTTATACACTGGCACAGCATAACACGATACAATAGTATAAAAGGATAAATAGGCAAATTTAGAGAGAACAATCACAAAATTTACTGAAAAACATTGTTTTGTAGTGTAAAAACCAGCTGAACACACGACAATGTTGATAAATAAATTAGTTCAAATAGAGAAAAAGTCAAATAGCGAAGTTTAGTTGTAAAATGATTGAAATAAAGTCGATGTCAAATGTATTTCACATATTTTTCGCAAAATCATTCATAATAGAATATGTAGAACAGGTTTCTTTGACGATGAAAAAATTTTCATTGATAAAGTTTTTTTAGGTAAATTTATTGATATTTATCGTACTTGAGAAAGAATTCTATAACATTGGAATCAGCTCCAAGAAAGCAAGAATTATGCAAGGCCACTGACAAGAGTCAAAATCAAATTTTCCCAAGCAAAATTCAATGTGATTTTCAATTAGTTATCATCCTCATATGATACAAAGCTTATTATCTTAATATGGCGATGATAAAATAGCGGCATTTGGAGGAAAAGTTAAAAAATATATCTTGGGCTGATTTTATTGAAATCGATACGGTAAAGGCAGTGGGTTAGGATAAGGCGGATTAAGATTGTGGCATTTGCTCAGAAAATCATGAATGAATCAAAAAAAATTGACAAAGGTCATTCAATTTTGATTTTTTTAATGATTGAATACTAGTGTCAAAAAAAAAGATTTATGAAATTTAACAATAATACATCAATAGATATTAATAAAAGAAACATAATCAACAATAAATTTAAGACAGCATACTATGAGGTTAACCAACGATAAATTAACTGAATTTCTAATGTAAAAATCATAAATTGCTATTTCACAAAAATAAAAATTAATGTCGGAACTATATCCATTGGTTAATTTTATGGGAGTTTCCATATCCTCAAATGAAAAGGCAAACTTTAGAAAACGTAAAAAATGTTTCTTGAATTTTATATTGATTATCCTTTTTTATTGGATTTTATCATTAATTTAGATTTTAGATAAGGTGTAGACCTCGAAAAACATTTCATATCGAAAAAAAGAAAAATGGGTTTTATAAATCAACCTAGTTCTATAAACTATATAAATAAAATAGAAATGATAAAAAAATGCAATTCGTTTGAAAGTTCATTCTCAATTTTGATATCAACAAAATTAGTGTGGAAGTAAGTTCTGAAATCGTAGTTTAATGGAATTAGAACTTTTCATATTTGTGAGTGTATCATTCAAAAAGTCATCGATAAAAATGGAAACTGCATTGAGACAAGGTAATTGCTCCAGTATTTATAACGAATAGCCGAAATGCTTTTCAAAGCATTTTCAAAAGGTCAACAATGAAATAGCGGAGAGTAAAAGGCTCTCGATCGCCCATCTCATTGTCTCAAACTGTAATCACAATTAAAATTCTTTTAAATCAATTCATGGCATTCAATTTTTCACACTTCATTCAAACATTTTAAAATTTTTTTTAAATAGACCTGTTGCGCTTTCCATTTGTCCTCAATATAATAAACGCTGAAATACATTTCAATCCCTATTTTAAAAATGTCTATTGATATTTTTATGTCTTGCATTAGATAATCGCATATTAGTACAAGATTTTCATTTCTTATAAAAATTGTTATCAGTATTCAAATCTATATTTTTTGAGTGCCGAATTCAAAAGGTGCGTTTTTATAAAAATGCACATTCTTCATCATTGCAAGCAATTAATATCGATTATCTTTATTCGCATCATTCTAATTTCAGATGGTTTTATTTGATGGCTTTATCATATTACACTATAGAAAGAGAAGATTCTAAATAAACTCGAAATGTTATTTACTATAAAAAGTATAAAAATTCACATAAAAAATAAAATTGATGTTTCGACTTTGAAAATGACCAAAGTGGACATTATTTCAAAAAATGTTTAAACCGTTTTTATTAAAATTTTGTGATTGTGTCAAATTTGAGACATGTATTCAAATTATTGAAATAATAAAAATCATTTTTTTAAGATGTCCAGTAAGAAGAGTAAACTTCAATCACCAAAGTTCACTCACGAAGAAGACAAGCTCCTTACATATCTAATTACAGAAGTCAAACACACGAACTGGGTTACGATTGCTTCTTTAATGCCAGGAAGGAACGTACAGCAGTGCCGTGACAGATGGCGTCATGTTCTTTGCAAGCACTCTGCCAGCAAGGACTGGACACCAGAGGAAGACGAATTGCTGCTCCAGAAATACCGCGAATTAGGAAAGAGATGGATTCAGATTCAAGTTACATTTCCACGCCACACAGTTGTTCAGGTGAAGAGCCACTGCAAGGAACTGCTCGAGAGAGAAAATCAGCACCAGACATCGAGGATACAAGTTCTCCAACAGGAAACAGTTACAATGCCTTCTATTGGCAACTATCCTATTGATAAGTCTCTCGATGAGCTCTTCGCCACTTTCATCGAAGGCACAAACCAGCGCGATTTTGATCCTTTCCTCAGTTTGACTGATGAGTTTGCTTCCGCCTTTTCATTAGAAAGGCAGTAATGTTGTTTTTAAAATAGATTTTTATATCTTTCGCTATCTGATAAATTTTCACCTTATTTCTTGTGATTTTATATAAAACAGCATCGAACGTTCCAAGATAACCCAAATTTCTTTCAAAAACAGGTTCAATGAACTTTCGCGATCATAAATCAATATTAAAAAACATCCGGACAGATTCGTAAAATTTTAACTCTTCAATTTTTTATTTTGTAATTTTCATATAGTATATCGTATAGAAAGCTTAAAGATTAAAGAAATTTGATACAAAATTGATCAAAAACCGCCAAAAATGTATTTTATTTCATTTCTCATCTCTTCTTCTATTTCTGAATATCAAAAAGCCAAATTTTTAAAAATTTCAGATTGATTCGGTTCCAATTTATATTTTATCATTTTGTTCATAAAATATTCAATTACCGTAAGATGTTTAATCTAAATTTAAAGAAATTATTGATTTTTAAAAATATATTTTCATTTTCTCGATATTATGAACATAAATCATAGAGAGAAAAACATAGAAAATATGGATTGAATATAACATGATTTTAGATATATAAACAAATAATATTAACATTAGAATCCTGATCTTCTATTGAACCTCTCCATCCTGTTATTTATTGAGAGAAACGCTATGAGATTGATGTTCGCTTCGTGCGATTCCTCAACCACTGTTTTTATGGCATTTGCAAGTTTCAGACGTGCTTCATCACAAACATTCATAATTTCCCATGTTTCATCGGGCAGTGTTAAAACAGACGTCAATGATGTTGTGATTCTAACAGCGCATTTGGTCCTGTGATAATCGTCCTGGATGATCAGTTCACAGATCCTTATAATGATAAAGTTTGCATCAAATCGGACACAATCGAATGCATCAATTATCTCTTCCAATATTTCTCTAATAACGACACCGTGATATGATAAATGCGCTAAATATGACAAAGCACCATTTGCTGCAACACCGCCAAAGTTCAAAAATGGTGGCAAATTCTTTATTGGAACTTTTCTTATATCGAGTTGTGCAAATCCGTACAAAACTTCTCCTTCTGCATCTAAATCGAATTCTTTGAGATTATCAACTAAATATTCGATTATCTTGTCGTTTTTGTTAGTTTTAAGATAGGATATGATCATTCTAATAACGTAAGGCTGTGAAGCGTTTGGAAAAGAACTAACTGCCATCAAATGCGATAACGGGAATTGTTTTTCGTAGAGCTTTAAAAGTGAAGTTAAATAAAGATAAACTGATTGCAAACATTTCTTGACGTCGCCAGTGATTGGATGTATTAAATATTCTAAACAAAAAACGACGAGTTTGATAACATTATCTTTCTTGATTGAGTCGAATTTTTCTAATATGATTGCCATTGAAGACAAACATGACATTTTGTCTTGTATTGATGCGATTTGTTCAACAATGTTTTGATCGAACGTTTCAGGAGCAGCAACGAAAATGTGAGAAAGTGCTTTCAAAGCGCATTTCTTTTCTTCTGTTGATCCTTCATTGAGTATTCTTGTGCAAACTGGAATGAAAACGTGTGGATCGTAATTGCATTTGTGCTTGAACAATCTCTTCGCTAATATAGAAACAGTCAAGAACCATCCATGTTGACTTCTTTCGAATTTCTCTGTTGCTTCTTGTATTAAGTCTTCACTTGCAATGCATTGCAAATTATTTTCTTCTTCTTCATCTTCTTTGTTATTGATCGAGTGAATGAAGAAGTTCTCTAAAGAGTGGCATTCGAAGAATTCTTGCGTGAATGTTTCTGTGAATTTTCTAACATATTTCTCTGTGAACTCTTTGAATTTGGAGATGTTTTTCTTGAATTTTGCGAAATATGAAACTGCCGAAAGAATGGAAATTACAACTTCATCAGTTTCATCGCTCATGCACTCAGCAATCGCATCTTCTGCTTTAGTGTCTGTTCTTCCATAACTTAGTATCGAAAGAGCTTCGATTGATCTGCATTTCAAACTTGCATCAACATTGCTCGGTGTGTTGAGAACTGACCTGCAAATGATTGGGAACAGGACATGGTTGTACCTGGCGACAGTAATACCAACAGAAAAGACCAAACTCACGCATAAATGTCTACATAAATATGATGGACTTATTAAAACGCGAATTCTGTCAACCAATGTTTGAACCATGTTGCTTGGAAGCGTAAAACTGTCAATAATGAATGAAGCGACTTTAATTGCTTTTTCTAATAATTTCAAATCAACAACTCCCATTAAATCATATAATTGCTCTAAGAAAATGACTCTCACAGACTCATTAACCAACGCTACTTCCTTCATTGCCTCCAATGTCGCTAATTTAACATACATTTGAGTGCATTGAAGGCTTAAAATGAGAGAATGGCAGAGATTGTGGTTAATTAATGATGGAAGATGTTCTGCTGTCGATGCTACACATACAACAAAAGCAAAAATACTTCTTTCTGTTTTAATATCATAATTTTGTCTGAATAATTTAATGAATTGTTGTGTAAATTTAATAGCTAATAGCTCCATAGTCTCCGCTATAAATAAAACGTCCTGTGTTGGGCAGACTTTCATAGCAGAAAGTGTTCTGTTAAAAATTTTCTCGAGATTTTGTTCTATTTCATCAGGATATGTGTTAATGATAGAATTAAGTATCCAAAAGAGACTCAAATTCGTCGATGATGAAGTGCATAGTTCCAAAACTCGCGGCAATATTTCAGAAACTTTTGTTGATTCGATTATTGCACAAAGAGGGACACTGAGCGAGTTTGTGAGATATTCATCGCCCAGAGCTATCGCGTGTTCAAGGGATATGAAGCATTCGTTGACTGGGCCGATAAAATCAGTAATTTTGTCTGAACAATAACAAATCCTCGCGAGAATGTCAGCAAGTTCAAAGGAGAGGTGGAATGTTGCACAGTTGTACAAAACAAGCATTATCGTTGCATGCCAATTATCAAAATCTTCAGAGTTGAAATATGGTATCGCATTTGCTACTATAAGTGATGCTATTCGTATGTTTACTTTGTCGTGATCGCTAAGAAGAGTTGTGACGAATTCATGAATTTCATCCCATTGATAATAAATTATTTCTGTAAACGATGTTATAATTATGTTGCAGATACTGAAATTTTCGAGATTATTTGCAATACAAGCGATCAAAACATTCCTATTTTCAAAACATGTTTCTATATCTGTATTAAACAAGTAATCAAGCTGCAAAGTGGCATAGCAACGTTCCAAAGTCGACTGAGATTCAGCAATGACTGAAGTTATCTCTTCAAATGAAAGACATTGGATTTTGTTCAAACATTCGTTCATTTTTTTAATTAATTAAAGGGTTTTACACTCTCTCAAATGTTTGATATTTAATTTTTTTATCGCTTTATTTCATGTTATTTGGATATGATTCAGGATAATTTATCTAAATATATAAAAAATTTGGGCTGTGGGTTAAAAAAATAATATAAACCTATTTCAATAAAGTGATTTAAAGGTTTTAAGTATTGTAAATTTAAAGGATAGGAGGTAAGCGCATAATATGTTTAAAGAAAAAGCTCCAAATGAAGTAATATATAAATTTGATACCATATATGGTTAAAAGGGGTAAAATAATACTGCAAATATGTCAGACGGCAGCGGCAAAGCATTAATTTAAGGTCAATCACTCAATAAAGCATAAAACTAAAAACGTCTCAAAATAATAACAAACAAACAAAATTACGGAGTAAAAACAACGTTTACTCATTGCAGTAAATACAATGAGCGTAATAAATCGCTGTCAACAACATCCGGTCCTTTTGTTCCTTGAGTTTGCATTTGCGTTATCTTCGAGTGAGTGACTTGATGAGTCGTGTGCCTGCCTGACCTTATCCGTGTATTCTATGGCTTTCCTCGCTGCGATGTCGAAAACATTATCAATTCCTTCGCCTGTTTTAGCGGAGCAGATGCAGACTCCATCGTAGTCGTGTCCATAAAGTTCTATGTATTTCGTCATAGTCTCTTGCAGGTTTTCCTGAACAAGATCAACTTTGTTAAGTGCCAATATCAGTGGTGGACGTTCTTTGTTTGATTCCAAAATCATCGATTGCCACTCGTAAGTGTCCTCGAAGGATATTTTGTTCATAATATCGCCAACAATGATTGCACAGGATGCAGATCTAGTGTATAAAGGCACTAAGCTTTTATATTGCTCTTGGCCGGCGGTATCCCAGACAGAAACATTGACATCGCGCTGACAAATCCTGACTTTTTTAGGATGAAGATGGCTTCCAATAGTCGTAGTGCTCTGAGAGTTGAAGGTGTCCTCGACCCACTTCTGGCACAATGATGTTTTGCCGACGCCTGAGTTTCCAAGCAACACAATCTTCACTTCAGACGAATCAAGCATTTTTTTTTTCTTTGTTTTTCTGGAAATTTTAGCACTTTTTTGAATTTACACCTTTTCAATTTTTCTTAAAAATCCGGTCATAATTTTATCATAACATACATCTATTAAATAGTTTTTAAAACAGATTTTGCTTAAAATCTGACATTTCAAAATATTTCGAAATTTATGATCTACATACAAAACCACGAATAATGTTTCATTGTTTGATTATTTTGAAAAGTTTACATAATCCAATAAGGTTAAAATCATATATTTTTGTAATAAAATCATCGGAATATTGTTTCGGGAAGATAAACAATGAGAACATATTTCGGTTATTTTTTTTTCTAAACATTGGTCCTCTTTTTTGTTGATTCATACAATTCAAGTTATTGGAGATAAGCTCGAAAAAGGCCAAAGGAGCTACAGTTCTAATGATCCTTAAGTTTTACTGATTATTGCGAATATTCGAAATATTAAAATCTGTGATATAGGTGATTTTAATTATAGCAATGATATATATGATACCGAAAGAAACAAAGGAGCCTAATAGTTCCATCAGATGATCGACTTTTTTTGATCAATGAATTCCACAAAATTGACATTCGACCAAAGATCTTTCTTATCTGAAATATCCTTTGAAAATGTTGTATGTTGACACAAGTTGAGTTAAAAGATTTTAAATTTTTCCGATTGATATATTTCTTCCCTTCATGCTTGCCAAAAGAGCATAATGGCAAGAAATAATATGTCTAGGAAATTAAAACGAAATAGTTTGCTTTAAATATAATAAAAAAATTACTGATTTGCCTGGATAACTTTGAGGCAAGCAGCAAGGTCTTCACACACAAAATCTGGTCTTTCCTCAATCGATAATGTCTCACATTCATCACGCTTTGAGACTCCTGTGAGAACAAGGATAGATTTGAGGCCAACATTCTTAGCGAACTTAATGTCTGTATTTAAGCGATCACCGATCATCCAGCTGTTCTTGATATCGATATTCTGATGATTTGGAACAGCTTCGAAGATCTTTGGATCTGGTTTTCCTACGATCATTGGTTCTCTTCCGGATGCAACAGCAATTGATACAGAAAGAGCGTGTGCACCAGGAACAAGGACCTTTGGATTATATGGATATGAATTATCTGGGTTTGCAGAGATCAATCTTGCATCATTTTCGATAACGAAGCGTGTGGCAATAGCGAGATGTCTATATGTGAATTCCTCGGAAGAGCCAACAACGACCGCACATACTGTTGAATCTAATTCCATTGTGTGGAAATCTATTCCATCAAAATCAGCTGTTGTGATTACTTTTAAGTTCTGTAATCTCAACTGGCTGACGAACCCAGCTGTGCCAATAACGAAAACTTTGCGATTTGGCTTATCAAGACCGATCTTCTGCAAATATGAGCCAACAGCAGCGGCCGATGTGATAACATCAGACATTTCGAACGAGTTATAGCCCGATTTCTGAAAACGTTGGTAGTATTGCTCGACAGACTTGCTTGCGTTATTTGTAATGACTATCGGCCTGAAACCAAGCTTCGTGATTTCGTTGATCACCTCAGACGCGCCGGGAATGGGTTCGCCAGCGTGCCAAAGAACGCCTTCGCCGTCAAAACAGACGCACTTCTGTGTCATTTATAAATTTATAGAAAAGTGCCATGTTTGGTCTCAATTTGAGAGCACCCATCAAAATCTTTTGGCACTTTTTATCATAATGACACTTTTATTCGCACTTTTTATAATGTCACATTTGGTGTATACAAAAATGTAAAATTGTTTACATTTTGTGTTGGCAAAAAGTTTCATTTTTTCATTTCTTCATCCATTGAGCTCCAACATCATTCCTTGGCATAACCATTCTGAAATCATATTATATGTACATTTATAGACTAATGTAGTACCAATTTCTTGTTGATTTGCTCAATTTGGAAATTTTGTTGTAGAATTGAACATTTAGAAAGGAATATATTTGAGTTCCAATAGGCATATCATGCTATTACTTATATTCAGATTCATTTAGTTAAAAATTTGATTCTTCAATATTCAAGGAAAAAAAATTGATTTCTTTCATTAAAACATTCTCTGCTACAGCATCTCTTTAAATAGAAATGAGAGTTTATGAAAATTACCAAATGAAGAGATTATTGTGCGCTTTTGTGGTTTTGATTAAATCTGTAGATAAAGGTAAGAAAGGAAATAGCATTGGTACATTCCACATTTTAATTTTTGTTGAAATCTCATACTTTTTTGCGTCATTTCAATGATGTGGGTTGATGTAAATCTATTTATTAAGCAAACAAATGATGAAAATGAAGATTGTAATTTTTTGTGGTTTTCTGAATTTCCACTCAAATTTATTTTGAAAGTAAAAAGTCGTAAAATTTTTCTTTATCGCCAAAAATTGTCTTTTAGCTTTGAAATGTTCAAATCTACATTCAGTAGCAAAATTTTTGTTGATAAGTGGAAATTCACTTCATTATTTTCAAAGATGCATTTCCCGCTTCCAAAATTTCCACTTTGTCCTGAGAAACTTCTGACAACAACGCAAGTCAATGCTGGCTCTATCCTATTGAGAAAGGCCTCCAGAAATGCTTCTGAGCTTTACATGAAGGCTTGCAACAAATTGGACGAGCTTAGAGAAATGATGAGACTTGTTAAGGACAACAACTTGATGAACGCGCAGTACATCGTTCAGTATACCAATCTTTTGACGAACTTGTTGTCTGACAAAGATTTAGCCAATATAGAATATTCTTACAACAATGTCGGATTTAAGTCATTGGACTATGAACTCTGCTGCATGCATTTCAACACTGGCTTGACACTACTTCAAGGTCTCCACAGTTTCACGGCGGATGCAAGAAATGTCGAACAATACATCCAAATAATCAAACTTTCCAATGACCTTCTTGTTAAGTCGCGCGAGTACCACAAGGAAGAGTACGAAAAAGTAGTTTTTTCAGGATCCATCGATAATGCAATTTTATATGTCAAAGCCTGCTATGCTGCAGCTCAGGTTGGTGCCGTATTAAGCAAAGGTGCTAAACTAGACTTGGTCAGTAAATGCGCTATGAAGGCTTCTGAAGTTATGAAGGCAATTTACATGCTTCCTGCTTTCTATACTCAGTATTACCAAGTTTTAGCATTGATTTACCTTGCCGAGTTTAATAGCCTTGATAACAACTTAGGAGATTGCCTTCAGCTCACTAACAGAGCCATCAAGATGATCCCTGTTGTAAAGAAACACTCTAAGAAGAGTTTAGATGAATTCGACATGGCCTGGACAAACTTGCTCAAAGCTGTAAAGCCGAAACTCGATTTTTACGTTACAGACTGTGAGAAAATGGGCACTATTGCCACTCGCAAGCAGATTGAAATCCCAAGCTTGCCAAATGATGTCAAAGTTCTTCCATACATCAACTGCTGGGAAGAGCTTCCTCCAGGATTTACAGCGAAGGACCTTGAAGCTTTTAAGAAGATGCACACAAATTCTACTCCAAACTTTTACCCACAAGTTCACAAAAATTCGACTCCAAACTTTTACCCACAAATTCAGACTGACAGCGGCCTCTATCCGCAGGTGAATAATAGTGACCAAAAATATTGCACGATGGCCGAATTTAAGAAACAGATTTCAGATCTTGCCAAGTTAAAGAGCACAAAGAAGCAACTGCATTGACAAGTTTCAACTCTATATGAAGTAAATACATACTCCCATCTGTCGTAAAAATTCAAATTATTTGTGTAATCTGTTTTTGAAAAAGCATTTGACAAATCGTCATTATCTGTATAACACTCGCTTAAAACATGTGACCCTTCTATCATATGTTCCGCATTGGAAATATTTATAAAATAGCACTTAGTCACATTGTGGGCTCCTTCATAACTTCGTATTAATCCTTCTTCATAAATATTGCTAACAACATTACAACCATAGTCAAGATGTTCACCAAACAGATGATTCAAAAGATAACTAGAAATATTATTATTTTCGAACAATGAGAACTTAACTAATGATGTCCCGGGTGGTGACCTCACTGTTAATGCGCAATCATAATGATTGTAACTGATATTATTTAAATAGAAATTGATCAATCCAAGTTGATTGTATAAAAAGTATTTGGAAGATTGTGAAATAGAGCTTTCCAATGTATTGATTATAAGAGATCCTCCGACATTGCAGTACGAAAATTCCTGGCAATTTGATGCAAAGAAACGGTTCTGAACAATTGACAAATCAGAAATTTTACACAGCATTCGGGGAGTTATCAAAATTTATGAATCTGCAAAGAGAATGCATTACATTGAATCCAGCTGTAATCTTCATCACATTGACATTGGTAAAAGAACAATTGTAAATGTAAATTGATTTGGCTTTGCTTACAGCTTCAGCAACTTCGGGATTTGTTTTCTTCGAAATTGTTTCATTTGGATCACTGCTGAAGTACTTCTCCCAGGCGTCCATAGGAATTCCACCGCAATGGAGCTCAAACCAAAGAAAAGAAAACATAAAAAATTAAAATGTGTTATCTTTATCGAAACACGTTATTCAAATAAAAAAATTAAGCATAGAACAGAATACGCAAAATTGCAGCCACGTTCCACCAAAAACTGACAGTTATACCACCAATGAATCCACCATTGATCAAAACGAGGGGGGACCCTGCAATCTTGAAGAAAAGGTCTAATGAGCTCATCTAATTCAACACTAATAGGGTGTCATATAGCTCTGCTGATCTTGTCCAAAACATCAGTATGATTAGCTTCATAATTTGAAATTCAAAATAAAACTTCAAATAACAATGCATATCATAGCAATAGATATGAATATAGTCAAAATGCCGGTATTTATTGATGAAAACAAAAAGAATATATGAATTTAATCTAGCAGATCTGTTTTATCACATTATCTGCGTAAGTCTATGCTTCATTTCGATTGCTTATCGATTCTTAAAGTCGTAAGGAGAAAAGAAAAGCATATGAAAGGATAATTTATAGTTTTAGAAAATAATTGAAAATTGTTTTAAAAAAATTGTTGATTCAATCTGTAAATAAGATTGGAGCTTGACAGTAAATAGTTTTTCACGAAAATTGCAAGTAAATATGATTTTGAATATTGAAATAAAATTTAAGATTTCGAAAGTGAATATTGTATTTCTTCATTGCTTTTCATTATTCAACAATAAGGTAAAATTGTCGGTCTTTTTTTATGTATGTGTTGAAAATCGAATGAGAATGCACATATTTGTAGAAGATCTGCATTATAAATACCTCTATCCCACTCGGAATATAGGAATGTTGAAAACTTTTGAAAAAGCCTTAAAAATTTGTTGAAGATCTTGAATATTCTCAATTTGTTTCACAGTGATGTGTTTAAGAGGTTCGAACATCATGGAATTGTTGCGGTGATATGGGCAATTGATGAAAAAAAAAGTGTAAAACTGTTTCGAAATCAAGGATTTTAGTTAAATCTGATGAGCTCCATGATTTGTGGAAATTATCATTATCGATGAATTTGTCGATGTTTGAAGCAATGGTCTTCTAATCAGGACGAATTCCGGTCATGAAAAATTTTAAAAAGTTATTTAAAAAATTTTCCATCAACATGTCATAAAAAACATTATCAAATTTGCAATCATTTTGATTATATCAAGGTCATTTCTGTTTTGTGGCTGTGCTCTTGGGGATCTTTCTTTGTTTTACCTTGAAGTATGACATTGAGGGAATGTGATTTCTAAAAATCCCAACGAATTATTGATTAACTTTCATAGATTTTGAATTGTTATTAAACATTTAATTATCGAGTGAGTTATATACATTGATGCGTCCTTCAAGAGTTTCGCGGTCTTTCTTAAGCTGTGCAATATCATCTTCAAGTTTGTTCATGTCTGCTTTATAGACATCTCCCTTTCTCCTGTTATCTTCCTCTCTTGCAAAAATTGTCTGCATTTCTGTTCCTTTCTTCTTAAGTTCAGCTTCAACTTGCTTAATAGCTGCGTCAACTTTAGCAGACTCTTCTGGTGATAATGGCGGATCTGCAGTCTTTTTGTTCCGATTATCCTTTAAGTCATCTTCAAGTTTGTTGATTTGATCCATCAAAGTGTCTTTGGAATCCTTTACGCGCTTTCCTTCCTCTTCAATTTCGACTTCAGTATTCGCCAAATGTTCTTTAGTGCGTTCAATGATTGTTTCCTGGTGCTCGAACTGAAGTTTCTTGTCATCACACATCTTCTCGAAGCAGAGATCTTTAGCTCCGTTCTTCTTCAGTAGTTGAGCCATCTGCTTATCTTCAGCTGTTTCCCAGTTCGTGAGAGTGAGTGGGTTCTTTCCTTGTTTGTTGGCAACATTGAGGTCAATTTTCTTATCAATGAACATCTGCATAATATTGAGATAATTCTTTCTGACGACGATGTGAACAGGATAATTTCCGTCTTTGCCTGGAATCGACAAGTCAGCGCCTTTCTCGATGAGTTTGACAGCAATGTCTTTGTGGCAAGTTTTCTGGAGTGATTTTATGAGGATTGTATCTCCTTTCTTCGTCTTTGTATTCAAATCAACGTTATTGTCGATCAGATATATGACGCATTTCTCGTATTTGTTCTTAAGGCAATAGCAAACCAGTGGACAGCCTTCTCGATCGACTTCGTTAACATCTGCACCGAGAGCTCTGATCTTCTCGGCCGTATCGAGGTCCTGGTCTGCGACTGAGTAATAGAACGCAGATTTGCCTTTCTTGTCTTTGATCGTGACATTGACTTTCTTCTCAAGAAGCCATTTCGTGTGATCTGGCTTCTTCAGAACAATCGACTGAATCAAAGGTGTGTATTGGAACTCTCTGTCTTGAACATTGAAATCTGCGTTATATTGCGCGATAGTTTCCAAATAAGCAGTGTCATCTTTGGCAACAGCGAAGTGTGCTGGATACTTTCCAATCTTCGATGGAAGGTTTGGATCTGCTTTGTTTTCGAGCAGGAGTTTGAGCATTTCGATTTTCTCCGTTTCGATTGCATTCATAACGGGAGTATCTCTGAGTCTTTGGTAATCGACGTTTGCCTTGTTTTGGATTAACTTTATCAAGATGTCCTTCGAGTTAACAAATATTGCGTAATAAAGAGGAATCTTGTCTTCTTCGTCTTTGGCGTTGATGTCAACTTTCTTCTCGATGAAGAAGTCGATGAAATTCATTCTTTCATTCAAGATTGCAGTAACCAAAGGAATCTGTCCGTTGACGCCTTTATCATCGATCTTGAATCCGAGATCGAGTAACTTCATGAAGTGGTTCATTCTGTCCTCTTTGATGCATCTATGGAGTGCACTGAGTGTTCTGTTATTCTCCTTGTTCGCTCCAGAATCAGCAAGGAATTTGACCATATCCCATTGGCAATGCATTGCTGCTCTTCCGAGAGGAGTTTCATCGTCGAGTCTTTCATTGATATCAAAACCGATTTTGAGCAATTCCTTCATGAGATAAATTCTTCCTTCAGCAGCTGCCAAGTGCATAACTGAAAGCCTTGTTGAGTTTCTTGCATTGATCTTTGCTCCATTTTGCAAAAGGAACTTAACGGCATCGAAGCTTTCGTTTAATGCAGCAATTGTTAATGGAGTGTTATAGTTATGGCCTCTTGAATCAATCATTTCTTTGTCACTTGAGAGCAAAAGTTTGATAATGCTGGAATGATTGTATTGGGCTGCAAGATGTATTGGCATCGAATCACTCAATGTCCTTGCATGGATATCAGCTTTTTGCTTAAGGAGGAACTTGACAACGTCCAAGTTTCCGTTCATGCAAGCAACATGAAGACAGGTGTTTCCATTCCAACATTTGGTATTGACATAAAACTTCTTTGCCTTGATGATCATCTTCACAAGCTCAAGATTTCCATTCTGGCATGCGTAATACAAAGCGTTGCAGTTTTCAGTGTCTGTTTCATCATAACTTGATCCTTTTTCGACGAGGTATGAAACAATCTGTTGATGACCGAATTTGCAGGCAACGAGAAGTGGTGTCATTCCGTGAATGTCTTTCTTTTGTGTTGACAAACCTTTGACTTCAACTAAGTATTTGACAACGTGAAGATGTCCGCTTTCACTTGCAGCGTAAACAGGGCCGACTCCGTTGCAGCTTTCCAGGTCAACAACGACTCCTTTTTCTTCCAAGAACTGAAGGAATTCCAATGATCCAGAGTAGCAAGCAATTAAGTATGGAGTGAGATGATCACTTTCGCGCGCTTCGTTGATGTTTGCGCCGTTCTCGATGTAAATCTTTGCTGTTTCGATATCATTTTTAGTGGCTGAATAATGGAGTAAATTAAGACCATTTTTATCATAGCAGTTTGTTTCAGCACCACTTTCGATCAACGCTTTGTGAACTTCCGTTTGTCCTTTTTGATATGCTAAGAACAAAAGCGGAATTCCATCATATCCAACTTCGTTGATGTCGCATCCTTTGGAAATGAAATACTTCACGACATCAAGATGTCCTTTTTCAGTTGCGCAGAAAATCGCTTTCTTGCCAAACTGATTCTTTTCGTTGACATCGACACCTTTTTCATCGACCAAAAACTTGCAGACATCGAGTTTTCCGCAAGTTGCTGCAATGCACAAACAAGTGTTTCCTCCTGTTGCGTAGTCGCTTGGACTGATTCCGACGCTCATCAGATAATCGATAATCTGCGTATGGCCGTTCTGTGTTGCGATGGAAATAGGAGTTGCTCCGCTGTTTGTTTTTGCGTTTCTGTCGGCACCAATAGAAACGAGGAACTTTGCAGCATCGATTTTTCCGCAGCTGCAGGCCATGATTAACGGAGTCCAGCCGCTTGGATTTCTCAGTTCGAGATTTTCTTCACTCTTGACAATGAAATATTTGATTTCTTGAATGAAGTTTTCCTGGCAGCTGTTGAATATTGTTCTTCCTTTCTTGACTTTGAGATTGCATTCTGTTTGATCGGCTTTGATTAAAAGAGCCCTCATTTGCTCTGTTTTTCCATATTTAACCAAGCAATCGAATGGATCTTTTTCTCTTGGCTTGAAGAAAGCGAGAAGTTGCTCAGTTGCTTTGAAATCATTGGCCGTGATTGCTGAGTAAAGAGATTTTCTGCATAAGTAATACTTCTCGTCGTCATCAACTTTCTCCAATAGATACGTCAATATGTCGTATTTCTGGTAATGGACGCAATAAATGAAACAGTTCTCTTGCATATTATTGATAGTTGATAACTTGCAGCCTTTCTCTATGCAAAACTTCGTTGTAACTAATTTCGAAAATCTGATTGCTGTCATTAAACAAGAATCTCCACTTGGACCAATTTCGTTCACATCAATGCCAGCATTCAAAAGAGCAGAAGCAATTTCAACGAATCCGTTTTTAACAGCGATCATGAAAGCGTCGTAATTCGCTGCGTTTTTGTAATTGATGTCGCATTTAAGTTCAATGAGTTTCTGGACTGTGTTTAATCGATTTTTCTCAGCAGCGAACATCAGTGGACTCATGTCATTGTACAGTTCTTGCTTCGATGAATCATTGAAAAGCAGTGGAATGATTTTATCTCTGTCTAAAGATATCGTGTAGAACAATGAATCTAATCCATCTTTGTTTCTTATTGTTTGATCGCATTTGATATCAAGGAGGTATCTGACCATGTCGTAGTCGTTGTTTACAATGGCCAAATGTAGCATTGTCTCTCCGCGAATTGCAAATTTGAAATCAATTCCTCTTAAATAAAGGAATTTCAAAATCTTGTGCTGCTTGTTGAGCGCTGCCAAAAATGGACCGTTATTGCCATCTTTATCGGTTACTTCTTCATAGCAGCCCAAGTTTGTTAATATCGAAATTAATTTGAGATTTCCGTTCTTGCAAGCATACAAATATGGTGTCATTCCGTCTTTATCCTTCTCATTTATCGAAAAACCCTTCAATAACAAGTAAATAACTTCAGCAGTGTTATTTTCTTTTGCAGCTTCATAGATCTTTCTTTTTGACTTCAAATCTTCTCCTTTGTAATTCAAAAGGATCTTTCGGACCGCTTCATTGCCAAAATCAAGCGTAACTTTGCCTTTTTCGGTAAAATAATCTTGATTCGCACCATTGTCCATGAGATATCGAATAATTTGTTCGTTTTTCTTTGACGCCGCAAGCATGAGAGCAGTTTCATCTTTGGAAACTACGTTCACTAAAGCTCCTTTATTAATAACGTAATCAACAATATCGAAATCGTTTGTTTTTATTGCCAAATGTAGCAATGACAGACCATCATTGTCGCGCATGTTGACATCGGAACCCTCAGAAATGTGTTTTTCTGCTTCTTGTCTATTTTTCTTTTTAATAGCAGTGATTAAAGCTTCTGGAGCAACAGGAAATGTAGAAGAATCAATCATTTTACGTTTAGGATGCGTGGAACTAAAAATTGCCGCTTCTTCGTCGATTATTTCCGCAGATGTCATTTTACTTTTTGATTTTATTTTTAAATTTTTGAGTCGTATGGTCTATTTTGGTGAATTATGAAGTAATTCGAAGAATTTTTTTATAAAATAATGGTTGCTGTCACGTTTTTGTTATACTATTGACTTTTTTTTCGGTGAGAAAGCAAAAACATCAAATTGAGTTTTTGTTGATTTGTCAACAATTGCGTCTTCATCAATTGGATCTGTTCCTTGAGTATTGCTGGTTTCCAATTCATATTGTGACATTTTACTTTTTTATCATATTTTTATCAAATGCGACTCTATTGATTAAGTTTTGTTTGAGTCAATGAACAATTTCGCACAAGAAAATTTCTAAATTCTCTTATTTGTGTTTAATAATTTTTCGATATAGCGTAGTTCATTTTTCGCCTTAAAAAATAACAGGCCTTTTGAATGCTTTACATGGCAAATTGGCAATCACTTTTCGTGTAAATAACTATGCTGTATGAGTTAATGATAAATATAAACACTGGGCATGTCAAGCTAATAGAAAAACAAATAAATAATTTTACAAAAATTCAAATGAATAGGATAGAAATTAATGAATGAAAACATGTTTTCTAGCTGTAAGATTCGTTCTTCTGGCTGTAAGATGCCTATAAACATAGCTTTGTTTTATCTATTTTCTATGGTATCTATAAGCATATTGAAATATGTGTTATCCATTGTAATTGGGAAAATTTTTCCTTCTGCTGTGTAGTCCCGCGACCTTCATAACTTTTTATCTGATCAATATTTTTTCGATTTGAAAGTACTTTCATGTACATATTGATAGTTGTCTATCCAGTGGTATAAGTGG
>JALKBU010000873.1:0-22143 GCA_023091735.1 Trichomonas tenax | reverse complement strand
ATGCAATCAATGATTTGATAGATATATAGACTGTGCCACTTATACCACTGGATAGACAACTATCAATATGTACATGAAAGTACTTTCAAATCGAAAAAATATTGATCAGATAAAAAGTTATGAAGGCTGCGGGACTACACTATAGAAGGAAAAATGTTGCCTTGATAGAGGTAGGGCGTCAAACCAAAAATAGATGGTTTTGCTCCATATTCGAAACATAGATACTATACACCTGCATGATCATTTTTATAAGGGTACAGAAAAAATATATTTTTCCCATTGATGCAAAAAAGAACACAAATATTAAGTACTTTCAGCAAGCATTTTTTTTTGAATTTGATTTTTTTGGAACGAATATCGAAGATAAGCCAATAATAAATAAGCCATTTGAATATATAATACATACTTAGTATATGTCATCTATAAAACAATGAAATTTACCCTAGATTAATAAAATTATATTTGGCTTGTCTAAAATTGATACGCAAAGTCGGCGACACTCGTTTTTTAACTCACTGGATTAACTTTTTGCTAAGTTATTGAACCCCAATGTACAAAATACGGTTGTGCATGATATATTAAAGAATTAGCTAACAAAGTCTATATTTCATTAAAATATTAGATATACCTTGCATCAAAAACATTAATTTGCCATGATGTGCTTTACTCATTATAATATATTATATTCCCATTGTATAGCATTTTTATAACGTAAAATATGTTGTTGCCGATGATAAATAGTTAAATCTAATCACAAATATGCTTTTTAAGCTTTTGTGGAAAAAAGTATTCCAAGCGTTCACACATAAGCTCTGTGTGTTATTCTTCTCAAGTTTAATAAACTTGTCAAATTTAACCGCACTAAAAAGGGTCATCATTATTTTTGGGAGAATATTGACTACTTAATAAATCCCATTCATTAATATAATTTTCATTATCTTCTAAATTTCCTCTATTCATATCTTTCACATATTTCTCCCTCAATTGTTCATCTTTTATCTGCTCATTAATTTCATTTCTTATCTCTTCCTCTTTCTTTAAATCATTTTCATAAAATTCATCTTCTCCTCTTCTTTCTTCATAAACATTATTATCAATTTCATAATCATCTTTTGGAGATAAAAACCTTAAAATATCTTCTTTATTAATTTCTCTTTCGTATCCAAATCATTTAACATCTCAACAAACCTCTTAACATTTCTTAAATAATAACTGCTTGTCTCTATTTCTGCCTCATCTAAAATATTTTTTATTTCATCATGTGTAAAATCAGAATTTAAAATTGCTGACGTTCTCACTCTCTGTGTCATTTATAGAAAAATAAAAAATAGACCTAATTTTCCAAACGTAAAATTTTCATAATATTTAAAATATTCATTATTATAATATCTTTATTTTTTTCATAAATTTTACATAAAATTTTAATCAATTTTTCATAACTTTTGTTCATTATGCAACCCTGCACATTTTCACTAACGTGCTGACGATTATTTACATTCAATATTCAAAACAACTGTTTTTATGTTTTTGCGTTTTTTAGTTTTTTTTTCAATTTTTCAATACCCTCATAAACCTTTACTTTATAATTTTTATTTTTACTCATTAATTCCGCCCCTGTCAGTATCACTTTGACCCAAACTGACACCTTTGAGGGGCTAAGGGGTAAATGAAAAAAAAAATTATTGAAAAATGGATGAAATCATAAGTGGGTTTAGATAATTTTCTAAATTGGTGATAAACATATATGAAATGTTGCTTTTTAGGTACGATGTTATAAATTGTTTTGGTGGAGGGAGAGGAACGGAGAAACGAGCCCTACATTGAAGAATTTTGAGCGGACCTAAAAAGCACACTTCGTATACTACTTTACACTAAATTTTAACTTATAATGATATAATTTTGTTGAATGTTGAATTTTTGAAGCATGATAATTTGATATCCTATTTTTAATTTGATTCTCTCGTTTTAATTTTGTCTTTTGCTTTTTTAGTAAATTCAAGAAACAACTTTTGATAACTCTTCGGGTTGAAATTTATCCTCAAAACTCTCACGAATAGAAAATCATTGACCAATGAACTCAGATTCAGATATAGAACTTAAAAATTTAAGTTCGTGATTCGAGAATGAAAATTTTATTCAAAACAAAATTAATCTAAGGAATGAAATCATACCGAAAGATTCATAGCATTTCTATGCGGATGGCAATAATGTACTGTTAGCATATTGCGTTTGGTGACATGTGAATATTGTCAAAGCTTTTTCATGCGGATATATGCAATGATCGTTTGTATATACACTATATAAGATGAGTGTATTCAAAATTTAGTGGATAAGTATCATTAATAGAGTTTTGATCCTCAAAATTTATCGATTCTTTTTATATATATACATTCAAGTCTTCTTAACATGAAAACCACATTACGCACAACAAATCTAAGACAAAGCATGAACCGGTTATGATAAAATTGGATAAAAATGAAATCCTCATCAAGTATCAAAAGATCATTCATAGCTTTTGTGATCAGAATCAGAAATAACTTAAGAAGAAGAATGCGGATTCATGGTTTAAAATAATTTGATTTTACGGCAAAATAATTTTTTTCTTCTAATAAATGTTATTCTTTGGGTCATTATATGCATCCAAAATTTTTCTACAATCACATTTGTAAAGCTTTCAAAACAAATTTATTCTAAAAGTATTCTTCATATCATGTAGATGTTTAGAGAATAAATTTTGTAAATTTTTCAATTTCAATTTTACTTCATTTACACTCTGCATCGAACAGATATCAAGAAATACAGAACAATGGTAAAACGTGACACATAACAAAATTAAAAAAATCACAAGACCAAAATTTTTCATAAAATAAATGGGTTGTGCAGAGTCAATGAGCGACACTCCGATGAAGCCATCGAGTGATATAAAGAAAGGCCACGTCAGGCAATACAGTGATGATATCGTTAAAGTTAAAGATTCAACAGGCATCAAATTACATTTCGATGTTGGCAGAATTCAAGGAAGGTCCTTCGAAGCACAAAACTTATCCAGCTGCGCAGTCTATGTGTCCGATATATCAGATAGAATGACAATCATGAACTGTAGCCATTGCACATTCGCATTAGCAACAGTTCGAAATACAATTCAAGTGATAAACTGCACTGACTGCCAGTTCACTGTCGTGTGCAAACAGTTTAGGATCAGGAACTCGCAGAATTGCGATGTGTTCCTTTGCACAAAAGAAAAATCAATCATCGAAAAGTCAACAAGCATTACTTTCGCATGTGGAACATACTCATACAACAGAATCATCGACCATATGGCCACAGCACACCTCGATCCATACATGAACATGTTTTCTCAAGTTTATGATATAACACCGGGATTGTCTCAATACCAAGTCAAGCAGGGAGAGCGATCTTCCATTTCGTCCGGCGATGGATCGTGTTTGCTTCCTTATTTCTACACTTCCTCAGGAAGATGCAAATCATTGGAACTTCCAACAACGGATTGGGAGAATTTAACGCGAGTGTCGTTTAAAGACGACGTAAAGCTCACCGGATTGCGCAAGAATGGCAACATTATATTGGCGTTTTTCGATGAAAATGTTGTTCCAATTAATGAATTATCCATACTCCAGTCATGAATCACTGACAATATTAATAAACTTGTTTGATACTTTTGTTATGCAAAATAATGCTTCTTATTCACCAAATTTATCATTAGACAAAATTATATATTAAAATTTTGCTTGATCTTCCTGTGCCTATTTTGTTCCTTGGAGAATGGGGAGACTAATGAACACGCAATTAGACGTTTCTGTAAAATTTTTGCAAAAAGAATTTTTACAGAATGACATCTACCAATTCATCATCACACCATTTCTTCCTACGGCAAGAAATATATACAATAGAATCCACGAACTTTATAAATTTTATAAAATCATATGTGATTTCAGATTTATAAACGATAATCAATATAACTATCCATGCATATGACTTATTTCCGCATGAGTATTATGCTTCTAAAAGATATAAGTCTGAAATGCATTTTTCAATAAACATATTCCTCTATCTGTATAAAAAATATAAAATTAACAACCCATATGCTAGATTCAGTTATAGAACACTTATGTATTATATAACAGTCTATATGCAATCGAATAAATATCATTTTTATCTCGTTTATCAATTTCAATTTTATTGTTTGTCTACGGTAATACATATATATCGAAGGATTTCTAACATCTATGCAATGAATATCTATGATATTCATTCTAATCGAAAATACTGCCATTTTATAGAATGAATTTTATATTGGCAAAAAATACGAAACAGTGAAGAACTAACTTGCTTGGCGAACAGATGTAAATATCTTCATGATACTGTATATTATGATGAATAATTTAAGATTTCTTTGAGAACTACATTAACAGCTTAGATAGTCCATATTGTGGCTTTTGACAAAATTTTTATTGACCAGCTAAATGTAAAATATAGAATTCAACATTTCTTGTGATTTTAATGATTTCATTCAATGATATTGACAGAGAAGATAATATATTATTGTTGCTCTTTTGTTTTTCATCGTTTTTATATTCAGATACTGACTTTTGATTGAAAATTTATACAATTTAGTTCCTTTGTGCTATTTTGAAAGAACTCACTTCCTAAATTTTTGAGCATAGGCAAAGCTTCGGTTAATTCCTTGTAAAACCGATTTATTTGCTTATTTTAATTGATCCCAAATTTCAATGATTATTTTTTCAATGCCAATCAAAATTTACAGAATATTGTAAAGAAAACTGCTCATTAACAATCTTTTTTGTGTTCTTTACTGAAAAAGATTTGAAACAAAATACCATCTGTTCTTTTATTGTATTATTATGTTAAATGAAAAATTTTCATTATTCATCGATGTCTTCTGGACCTTCTCTCACTGCTGCAAAGATATTGCTCCCATCAGATAACTTCATGGCAATGGAGCCACACAAAGGATCAATCGAAAAGAATTCTTATTGCAATCTTCCTCAAATTTGAGAAATTGAGGCTTCCTTTTTTGCTCTTTTCGATGAGAACAAGCCTGCAAAAGACTTCGGTATTAGGAAGGAAGATTTCTCATTACATGGAATGAATTTTTAATTCATTCACTATTTTGTCAACTAAATAATGAAATATCTGTTACTGGGATTAATATTTTCATTCAACTCTCTATCTTACGCTTTAATAATCTTTGCAGATTGATGGTGTACCAACGAATCATTGATAATTCCATAAATACAAGTAGGTATAAAATTTTTTAACAAAAAATTGTGCTATATCAATTACATTGCTATGAGTTTAATACAAATATACTGTTTATTTCAAATAATAGTGAATCCAACAATAATATTATAGTTTGTATCATTTGATTCTATTTCTTTATCAAATCTATAGAAAATCGAATTTTTAAACATTATAAAGTATAGCAGTGGAATTGGGGCACACAAAAACTACATTCATATTTCATTATGTTCATGTGATTTTGTTTGAATTAAGTAAATACTTTGTTCGTCTATATTCATAGAACCATATCTGACTGATAATTCCTATTGGAAAACCAAATGACGATACTCAGGTTCTTCATTCAATCAATTTAATGAAAAAATTAAATTTTGCTTAAAAAAATCAATGTTCGATTTATAAGCGCTTAAAAACTAACTTCAAAGCTCAAATTTATTTCATTGATGAATTCCAAATAGTGATTTCTATTGTTGAATTTGAAAAGAGTGATTGTAAGGTAAAATATGCGTGGAATTGATATAACATGGCCATCATACAGATTCAAATAAAATTCTAAACGCACAAATGATTGTAATAGCAAAACATTAATTTGTTTAATAATTTACACGGATAATTGTAGTAATCACTTACGAAGAGATACTTTAGAACAAAAAATTTCTATTTGCAAATGACAATAAGCTTAATTGTTTATATTTGATTTTGATTGAAAATATATAATTTTAAGGAATCATATTCTCTCTAATTGATAGCATAGTGGAGGTTATGAATGGTCATATACGTCTCAATGTTAAATTATGAAATATAATTTTCAATTTTGATAATTAGCGATTTGATGGATATTTTCAGTACAAAAATCCCACAAAATCAGAAGTACGGTCCATCTCAATAACAAAAGCGCCAAAATGTTTGCAAAAAAGAAAAAAAACGTGTTTTAGAAATGCTCGACGGGAGATTGGGGCGTGCGACATCCCGTCTTCTTACTAATGAGCAAAATATCATTAAAGAGAAAGAGCTCTCAAAGAAACTCGGTAAAGTTCCGCCGGAAGAAAGCGTTAAAATACCGCAAATCGGCGAATGGAACCTTTCTCTTTCGAAAACAGCGACAACTTCAACCAAACAGCTTTCATCACCAATAAGATCACCTAAAACTCAAAAAATTAAACAAAACGATCAATTCGTGGGTCCTGTTTATCAACCAAAGATTCACGTACCAAAATCCAAAAATGCCGCGGGACAAATCAACCCGATAGAGCGTGTGACTTTCCCAGCAGGCACAACGACAACAGATTTAAACGATATACTTAAATCGCGTACAATTAACCCAATAAAGCCAATTCCGCCATTAAATCAGGACGAAAACTTACAGGAACCGCAGTTTGTTCCTTCCGATATGTTTGATGATTCAACATACGAAGAATATCCATTGGAAGAATTAATGAAAAATCCAATTGGATTCTCGCGCTATCAGGACTTAGATGGCCACATTTACTGGTCGAAGTGCAAAGTTATCGAATACAATGAAGAAAAACACCTATTTTTGATCGAGTGGGTTTCGACTAGAAGAAAGAAATACGTTTCGAGGTTTAATCTTCGATTTGAGCGTGAAAACCAAGAATTGTTCAACAAGAGAATTGCGGCAGCTAAGAGAGGTGCTGCTTTATACGAAGCATCAGTCAGATATCAAGTGAGAATCGATACAATGCCAAGAAATAATCTTCCTGAATTATCGCCAGAAAACATTCAGTCTATTTACGATAAAATCAATCTCCCAGACACATACAAACGCGCACCTGAAATTAAGCAGAAGTTAATCAATGAAATATGCGAAGAATTTAAGACAGTTAACAATCAATTGGAGTTTGAACGCGAGCTTGAATACAACCAATTAATTCCAAACAGAGAGGAATTCTTTGTTGTTTTAAGTCAGCGCCCTCCGCCTCCGAAGCTCGAACTTGTTCCTCATAATGAGACAAACTATGAAGAGAACAAGAAAAGATTGATTGAATTCTTGCTTTTCGCGTATCCAGTTTTCCAACGCGCAATTTATCAAATTTGGGCAATTTTCGATCACTCTTCAAACTTTAGACTTCTCACAAAAGGTTTCGACGAGTTATTAGTTTTAGAGGAATACATTTCGAAGCAATACACAAATCTCGTAACAGTTTCATCCATTCTCAAAACATCAATTCAGAACACACTTGAAGCAGCCGTTTCGCAAACATTCGGTGAAAAGTTGAGTGCTAAAGAGAGAGCGATGTCAGATCAATTAGCGACGCTTGCAACGAGAATGCTTCACACAGTTTTGTACATTATTATTTCAGAGTCAATGAACGACTTCATGGGGTCATTCGAGAAATATCTTAACGACAAAAACGAAGAACCGCAAATCTCAGTCAATCTCGTTTTATCAGAAGATAAACTCATCACACTCGATCCATCAATTGACAAATCGCGTGAAGAAATATTAGGCTTCACTCAGCAGCTTGAGTCTACGGCACAAGATATGCTTCGTATCAAATCTGCGATGTTCGAAGTCGACAAGAATTCAGTTTCATTCCAAGATTGCTGCGAGCTCATCCAGAAGCGTTATGAACCATTCACAGACATCATCGACACATTATACTCACAGACAAAGAGATTCATCACTGATCACGAGTTCCTCGCTCCAGTTTTGGGTCTCGATCCAAACGAATACGCAATATCATTCGATCCAAGCGGCAAGAAGTCTCTACAGGAGTACAGACACCAACTCGCTGAATTCACGAAGGTTTTGAACGCTATTCATGAAATGGATGATTACTACAATGTCAACTTCTTCAAGATCATGTGCACTGATTTCAAGCAGAAATCTATCGTACACTGCAACAGTTTGATGTTTAACTTCCTTGATCACATCAACAAATTCGTCATGCAGAACTTGGAACAGCTCAACAATGAGTACAACGAGATCACTGTCGAGTTGAAGAAGATCCCAACAACACCAGAGAGCCTCGCTGAGATGAAGAAGTACATGGTGAAGATCTACGATACGGCACAGCAGAAGACAGATGCAATCACAACGATCAAGAACAGGTTCAGCTTCCTCGAAGAGTTCCAGTACGATATCTCTAACGAGGAAATAGAGTTCTGGTACAAGATCAGACAGATGCCAACGAAGATTTCTGTTATGCTTGACGAGACAGAGAGAATCTTGTCTATCGAGCGTATCAAGATGATCAGAGAACTCAAAGTCAGCCAGAAGAAGCTCGAAGACGAAGCGCTTGATCTTAGCGAGAAAGTTATGATGTTTGCACAGAAGTACAATGACTTGGACATGACAGTCGAAGCTGTTGATTTGGTCAACGAGATGGAGAAGAAACTCCAGAACATGCAGAAGGAGCAAGAAACATACAACAGACACGAAAAGCTTTTCAGCTTCGAACAAGGTTCTAACAAAGTTCTTGCAAAGTTGCATCAAGAGTTCGTTCCTCTTCACACGCTTTGGAACCTTGCAAGCGATTGGTCAACTACAAAGACATCATGGCTCGATACAAGCTTCACGCAGATCAAACCGGACCAGATCAATCAGTTCATTATCCAGGCAACAAAGAAAGTCAACAAGTTGAAGAAGGATTTAGCGGATCAGCACTTCCTTGTCGACAGAGTTCTCAACCCGCTGAGCGAGCAGATCGACGACTTCAAGAAGCACGTCCCGTTGATCATGCGTTTAAGACACCCAGGCATCAAAACGAAGCACTGGGAGGAGATCTCCAAGGTTGTCGGCTTCAATGCTGCACCAGACTTAGAGCTCACTTTGCAAAGATTCCTTGATCTCCACTTCGAGCAATGGATGGAACCAGTCACGCAGATCGCTAACGTTGCTGCACAAGAGTACACATTGGAGGCATCTCTTGATCAGATGGACGGCGAACTCCAGACAAAGAAGTTCGTCACATCTGAGTTCAGGAATTCAGGGCAATTTATCTTGAATGAAATCGATGACATCGTATCAACAATTGATGATCAGTTAGTCACAACACAGACAATTCTCGCTTCTCCATTCATTGAGCCAGTCAAGAAGCGCGCACTTGACCGCCTCAACTTCTTCCACTTGTCAGAGAAGATCATCAACAAATGGATCTCATGCCAGAAGAACTGGCTCTATCTGCAGCCAATCTTCACCGGAACATCCATCCAGCAGAAGCTTGTTAAGGAGGCCCGCGACTGGAAGTCTGTTGAAGGCATCTGGTCGGGTATCATGAATGCGACACACTCACACCCAGAGTTCCAGACAGTAATGACACGCGACAATCTGTATGAGCAGTTATATGAGTGCAACAGACTTCTCGACTTCATCAACGTCGGCCTCAACAAGTACCTCGAAGCGAAGCGTATGGAATTCCCAAGATTCTTCTTCCTTTCCAACGATGAACTCATTACAATTCTTAGCCACAGCAAAGACATCAAGAAGGTCCAGGAATCACTTTCAAAACTATTTGAGTACGTCAGCACAGTGACGATGGACGGAAACGACATCGTCTCGATGAACGATTCGGAAGGCGAAGAAGTCAAACTTTGGAATCCAGTCAACTTCGACACGCCAGAAATCGAAGACTGGCTTAACGCATTTGAGGAAGAGATGAAGCACAGCCTCAACCAATACATCGACCAAGCAAACCTTGCATTGAAGAAGACACCACGCGATGAGTGGATTGTCAACTATCCAGCGCAGGTCATCCTCATCACAAACCAGATCAACTGGACGCAGCAAGTCACGCAAGTCCTCAATGGCCAAAAGCTTCGTGCCATGAAGGTCCTTCTTCAGAAGTACATAGAGCAGCTCGAAGGATTGACAGCACTCATTCGTAAGCCAATCGATCATTTAACAAGACAAGTTTTGTCATGTTTGTTGATCCTTGAAGTCCACAATCGTGATATCATCAAAGATTTCGTCGCCAACGAAGTCACTGACTTGGAGTCATTCAAGTGGCTTCAGCAGCTTCGATATTATTGGGAAGACAGCACCGTCATCGTCCGTTCAATCAACAATCAGTTCGAGTACTCCTACGAATACGCAGGAAACTCCACTCGTCTCGTTATCACACCTCTCACAGACAGATGCTACCAGACGCTTCTTTGTGCGTTCCGCATGTTCTTGAGCGGCGCTCCAAGCGGTCCAGCAGGCACTGGCAAGACAGAAACTGTTCGTGACTGCGCCAAAGCGCTTGGTCGTTCATGCGTCGTATACAACTGCTCTGAGGAAGTCACTCCAGAGCAGATGTCGCAGTTCTTTGCTGGTCTCTCAAGCAGCGGTTCATGGTCTTGCTTCGATGAATTCAACCGTATCAACATCGAAGTTCTTTCGGTCATTGCTCAACAAGTCCGCACAATTCAAAATGCCATTGCCGAGAATGCGCAGACTTTCACACTCGACAAGCGTCAGCTCAAGATCAACCTCAACGCTGCCATATGTATCACAATGAACCCAGGTTACGCAGGCAGAACAGAACTTCCAGATAACTTGAAGGCACTCTTCAGGCCATGCGCAATGATGGTCCCAGACTTCATCTTCATTTCTGAAATCCTTCTCTTCTCAGGTGGCTTCACAACGGCTTCTTCTCTCGCTGTCAAGCTCGTTGCTCTCTTCGACCTCTGCAGGAAGCAGCTCTCTAACAGCCATCACTACGATTGGGGTCTTCGTGCTATGAAAGCAATTCTCTCTACAGCAGGAAAAGCTAAGCGTAACGACCTCGAAGCAAACGAATCATTACTTCTTGTTCGAACAATTCGCGACTGCACAGTTCCGAAGCTCATCTCAGACGATATTCCTCTCTTTAACGGCATCCTCAGCGACGTCTTCCCGAATGTTGAGTACAGCAAACCACTCGCTGAGGACTTCATCACCGCCATCAAAGACTCTATCAAGTCCATCAGTGAGCAGCCGCTCGATAGCAGCGTTGCAAAGGCTGTCGAGCTTTACGAGACAACACTTGTCCGCCATGGTATTATGCTTGTTGGTGGCTCAATGGGCGGCAAGTCCACTGCATGGAAGTCTCTCTCAGGTGCGATGACAATGATGAGCCAGAACGGAAGCAACTCATTCAAGCCGATCCAAGTCGAATCATTGAATCCAAAGGCTATTTCTATTGCTGAGCTTTATGGCGCATTCAATCCGGTCACAAGTGAGTGGGCAGATGGCGTTCTCTCAAAGATCATCCGTGAGATGTCTTTCAGTGACCAATCCGTTGGAAAGTGGATCATTGTCGATGGCCCAGTCGACTCACTTTGGATCGAATCCATGAACTCACTTCTCGATGATAACAAAGTCCTTTGCTTGCCAAACAACGAGCGTATCCAGCTTGGCCCACACGTCAAGATGATGTTCGAAGTCAACAACCTTGATGAAGCCTCACCAGCCACAGTTTCTCGCTGCGGTATGGTCTACTTCGATCCAAGTGTTCTCCAGTGGTCTGCGCTTGCTGATTCATGGCGCGATTCACTTATTGACAAACAGCCAAATGTTGCAAACTATGTTCGCGAACTCATGAACTCATGGATTCCCAACACACTCCAGTTCATCTCCAACGATGCTAAGACATCAATAAAGATCTACCCGAACTTCGCTGTTCGCTCACTTCTCAGACTTTTGAACTCATTCCTCGATGTCTTGAGGCAGCCAGTCGAGAGCTCAACAGAAGGAGAGGAAACGGTCATCAGCGATCCACTCGATACAACGAAGTATTTCTCTGTCTTCGCACAGCAATCAGATTCAATCCCATACTTTGAGTCAGAGCAGTCAACACTCATCTTCGAGAAGATTTTCGTCTTCTGCGTAATATGGGCATTCGGTGGCGCGCTCGATGAAGATTCGAGATTGTTGTTCGACAAGTTCGTTCGCGATCTCCTTGAGACTACACAGTCTCGCGTCCAATTCCCACCTAAGGGCCAAGTCTTCGACTACTACTGCGATCTCAACCAGTTCACGTGGCTCCCATGGATGGACGGACAGACAAATCAGCACATCACTGAGGATCTCCCAATTGAGCAGCAACTTGTGCCAACGAAAGAAAGCGCAATTACAATTTTCCTCTCAAGATTGCTCTGCTCCAAAGGATATCATGTCCTCCTTCAGGGCCCAGAGACATCTAAGACACTCTCTGTCAAGACAATGTTCTCCAAAGTCCTCAATCCATCGAAATACGACACTCATTACTTCCCACTCGCAAGCTGCTCTACACCTAAAGGCATCTCCAAGTACATGCACGCGTTCATGCACAAGCGCCAGGGTAAACTCGGCCCACTTCCAAACCAGCAGCTCATCTACTTGCTCGACTACATCAATGCCGTCAAGCCTGAAGTCTATGGTGCACAGCCACCTCTTGAGTTGATCAGACAGTTCATGGACTACAGCGGATGGTACCAGACATCGCCAGTTGAGTTCCAGAGCATCACTGGCACATCGATCATCGCAACAATGGGCGTCCCAGGCGGTGGTTTGTACAGCATTCCGGAGAGATTGTTGAGCCACTTCTTCATACTCCACTCTCCCGCTTACAACATCATCGAGACATCACAGATTGTCGAAGGATTGATGCAGAGCGCATTCGGCAAGTATTCGCAGTCCATTCAAGAATGTCTGAAGCCAATCTCAAACGCGATGGTTGCCATCTACACTGAGTGCCAGAAGTCACTCCTTGCTATTCCATCGAAGCTCCACTACATCTTCAACATGAGGAACATCATCCACGTCATCAAGGGAATGCTCCTCATCAAGCCAGAGAACATCCCGACGGAGATTCAGTTCCTGCGTTTGTGGCAGCACGAAATGATGCGTGAATTCCATGACCGCTTCAACACGAACTCAGACCGAAAGTGGATACAGAGTGCGCTCAAGCAGCAGATCGAGCAAGGAATGCACGGCAAAGTCGATCGTGAACCAATGTTCTGCCCATTCTCCGACAACTCACGAACATACAAAGAAGTCACTGTTCCACAAGATCAGCTTATCCAGATCTGCAACAATCTTCTTGAGGAACACAATCGCGAAGTCCAGAAGCAGCTTGACATTGTTCTTTTCCCAGAAGCCATCAGTCACCTTGCATCTCTATCACGCGCTTTCTCATTAGAACGCAGTCATGCTATGCTCGTTGGTGTCAAATCTAGTGGCAGAAAGTCACTGGCTCACCTTGCGCTTTACGCGTGCATGATGAAGCCATTCGAGATCTCTATCACACGAACATACAACTTCGAAGAATGGCGTGAGAACCTCAAGACTCTCATGCATCAGTGTGGTGTTGAAGACAAACCTACAGGATTCATTATCTCCGATGTCCAGATCATCATGCCACAGCAGCTCGAAGATATCTCCAACATCCTCACATCATCCGAAGTCCCACAGCTATATGATCGCGATGAGATGGAAGGCATCAAGCAAGAGATCAACAAGGATGACACATCAGCTGACAACATTCCTCCATGGGAAAGGTTCATGATGCGTGTGAAGAAGAACTTGCATGTTATTCTTGTTTTCTCGCCATATAGTCAGACATTCAAGGACGTCATGCTTTCATTCACATCCATCAGGAACGAAGTCATCATCGACTGGTACATGCCATGGCTTAACGAGAGCCTTGTTTCTATTGGCCTTACAGCTCTTCAGCGTGCCAACATCCCGAGCAACATCATCAACAACGTCATCAAGATCATGGTCGATATTCACAAGAGTGCAGAAGACTTTGCATCTAAGTTCATTAAGGAAACAAAGCGATACAATGCGGTCACTCCTTCGCGCTTCTTCGAGCTTCTTCAAACGTTCACAGATCGTCTTATCAACAGCCAGAATTCAAACCAGAACTCAATCAAAAACTACACGCAGGGTATCGAGAAGATCAAATCCACACAGGCACAGATCGCAACAATGCGCGAACAGCTCGACAGAGACATTCCAATCCTGCAGAAGACAGAGAAGGAAGTCAACGAGATGCTTAAGGAACTCAGTGTTAAGAGTGCTGAATGCGAAAACACGCAGAAGGAGGTCAAAGAGCAAAGTGATGTTGCTGAGAAGGAAGCACAGGAAGCAACAGAAGCCAACAGAATTGCCCAGGAGCAGTTTGCTAAGGCAGAGCCCATCTTAGAAGAGGCCAGAATTGCGGTCAGCAAACTTGATAAAGAATCACTCGTCAACATCAAGAAGCTTCATAACCCGACATCAGGCATGAAGGACACATTCGATGCTGTCTGCATCATGTTCGAGCGTCAACCGAGGAAGGTTGATGGCCCAACACCTGGCACCAAGGAAGAAGACTACTGGCCAGAAGCTGTCTCTCTATTGAACGATATCAAGTTCATCAACAACATCACAAACTTCAAGATCGAGAACATGAAACAAGCGACTATCAACAAACTCAAGAAGTATGTTCCTACGGACCCAGCTGCACGCGATGAGAAGAAGAAGGCTGCTCAGCAGTCATTCGCTGCTGTCGGTGCATTCTATGACTGGGTTTGCGCATCATTCGACTACTGGAACGTCTTCCAAGAGATCCTTCCACTGAAGAACGCTGCTGACGAAGCAAGCAAGAAGCTCGAAGCCAGCCAGGCCATCCTCCTTAAGGCTAAGCAGCACCTTGCGGCTGTCGAACAAACAATGAAAGATCTTCAAGACAAAGTTGATGCAATGAAGCAGCGTGAAAAAGAACTCAAGGAGAATGTCCAAAAGACAACAGCACGCTTAGACCGTGCCAAAAAGATCATGAACGGCCTTTCCGGTGAAACAGACAGATGGACTGAAGTCTCTGCATCTCTCGAGAACTCATCGAAGTACATCGTGGGCGACTCGATCCTTATCTCAGGTGTTCTCACATACTTAGGCGTCTACTCTCCTTCATACAGAACGAACATCCTTAAGACGTGGCAAGGTTTCCTTACAGACAACGGAATCACGTTCACAAGCAACTTCAGCATCATCAGTTCACTTGGAAATGATGCCACAATTCGTGACTGGATCACTAAAGGTTTGTCCAACGATAGTCACAGTATCCAGAATGCTCTCATCATCACGAAGAATCCAGAATCGTTCCCACTCCTCATCGATCCGCAGCTTAATGGTACAACGTGGCTTCGCGCTATTGATGAGAAACTCGTCGCTCTTCGATTCGATCAAAGCGACTTCCTTCAGCGCCTTAAGAGCTGCATCCAGATTGGTATCCCTGTCATCATCGAGAACGTCGGCCTCAAGATCGATCCAATCATCGACCCAATCCTTTCTAAGGAGATTATGAGTGTTGATGGCGCTAAGACAATATCGATAGGTGGCGAAGTCGTCAACTACAACGACAACTTCAGACTCTATCTTTCCACAAAATATCCGAACCCACAATATTCGCCAGCCATCTGCTCACAGGTCACCCTGATCAACTTCACAACGACAGAGGAGGGTCTCACAGATCTTCTCCTTAACAACTTGATTGAAGTTGAGCGCTCCGACTTGGACGAGAAGCGTATCCAGATCATGGAAGCGTCTGCACTTGCAATTCGTCGTCTTAAGGAGATCGAGAAAGAGATCCTCAACATCGTTTCCAATGCAGGCAGCGATATCTTGGACGATGACAAAGCGATCACAACACTTCAGAACGCGCACGAAACATCGCAGTCCATTGCTCAGCAGATGGCAGCTTCAGAGATCACACAGAAGCAGATCACAGAGTTCAGGAACCAATTCTTCCAAGTTGCATCACGTGCCGCTCTCCTCTACTTCTGCGTCTCAGACTTCAGTGTCATTGACTCTATGTACCAGTTCTCACTGAAGTGGTTCACGAATCTTTTCAGAAACGCTATAATCAACGCTCAGCACCATCAGCAAGTTGACGAAACAATCAAATCATTCAACATGACAATCGCAAGGGACTTCTACGAATCAGTTTCGTATTCTCTATTCTCAAGACACAAGCTTCTCTTCTCATCTCTCATGTGCATCAGGATTTTGTATTCAGAGAAGAAGATCAGCTCGTCAGAACTTGCATTTCTTCTCTCTCCGAGCGTCGAGCAGCTCCAGAGTCCTCTCCTCTTCATCACCGACGACACATGGCGTCAAGTGGCAGCACTCGAGAAGATCTCAACAGACTTCAGCGGTCTCACGCAGCACATCCAAGACAACAGCGACAAGTGGCGTGAATACATGGAAAATCAGACTGCAGAGACAGCAACGCTCCCATTCGATCAAGGAAAGCTTTCATCATTCAGGCGCTTCCTTCTTCTCAAGATATTCCATCTCGAGCGTGTTCGCGAAGGCCTCCACATTTTCATCGAAGAAAACCTCGGCCGCGAGTTTGTTACACCTCCAACACTGAACCTTACGAAGGTCTTCAAAGAGTCCAACACCACTACACCTCTCATCTTCATCATCATGCCAGGTATCGATCCGCAGGACGAAATCCTTGGTGTCACAGCGAGCATGGAGATGGAGAAGTACGTCCGTGCATATTCCCTTGGCCGTGGACGTGGCCAAGGTGCGGAAGAACTCATCCACGAGGCAGCAGAGAGCGGTTTCATTGTTGTCCTCCAGAACTGCCATCTCTCACTCAGCTGGATGCCAAAGCTCGAGCACATCCTGAACGAGCTCTCAATGGAGCCAGACAAACTCAACCCAAGATTCAGAGTCTGCCTCGTCACAATGTCCGATCCAAACTTCCCGATCGGCATTCTTTACCAAGGCACGAAATTGATATACGAAATTCCACGCGGCATCAGAGAGAACATCATGCGTATCTACAGCGGCTTCAACGCTGACGAGTACGAGAGTGATTCAAGCGATGTCGAGAAGCAGCTCACATTTAATCTTGCATTCTTCCACTCAGTCGTCCTCGAGCGTCTTCAGTTCGGATCCATGGGCTGGAACATCCCATACGAGTTCAATCCAAGTGACTTTGCGATTTCACGAAAGCAGCTCCACACATTCCTCACAGAATCAGGAAACAACCAGAACGACATTCCATTCGAAGCACTCGGATATGTCATTGGTGAGCTCAACTACGGTGGCCGTGTCACAGATGGATGGGATCGCCGCCTCCTTCTTTCAGTCCTGCAGCGATACTTCAGCGAGGAATCCACGAGCCAGAGCTTCTCATTCGGCAAGAGATACACTCCACCGCAGTCGTTCGACATGTCTCTCCCAGACATCATCAAAGTCCTCGAGAGCTGGCCGACAGTCACAGCGAGCCAAGATGTCGGACTTTCACTCAATGCGTCAACGATTGTTGCACGCAATGAGGCGATGAACATCTTCAACAAGCTCATCGAAGTCCAGCCGACACTCGTCTCATCATCCGAGTCTGTCTCCGAAGAGCAGTTTGCACTTAGCTTAGTCACATCTTTGCAGCAGATTCTTCCTCGTCCGTTCAACATATTCAACTTCAAGAAGAAGTTCACACAGAAGGACACAATCACAATAGTCCTCTATCACGAGATCGTTTTGTACAACGACCTCATCCAGACAATCAGCGATAGCCTTAAGAAGATCGAGCGTGGTCTTAAGGGCCTTATTCTTATCGATTCAACACTCGAAACACTGAAGAAACGCCTCCTCGGAAACAGAGTTCCAGAGATATGGCTTCAGAAGTCATTCCCGTCTATTTTGACGCTGAGGAACTACATGGACGATCTCCGCCAGAGAGTCGACTTCATCGACAACTGGATCCGCATGGGCACGCCTATCGTCTACAGGCTCGGCGCGTTCTTCCACCCAGAGGAGTTCCTTACAGCTGTCCTCCAAGTCTATGCTAGAACGAAGGTTGTTCCGTTCGACAAACTCAGCTTGAAGACAACACCGATCTCGTCTATCATCAACGAAGCCCCAAGTGAAGGCATTTACATCGAAGGTCTTCCTCTTGAAGGCGCTAAATGGGACAACTTCCAAGGAACTCTTGTCGAGTGTTCCCAGATGGAGCTCGACAACAAGCTTCCTGTCTTCCACTTGGTCCCAACAGAGCAGAGCAACCAGTACGACAGGACTAAGTTCTACGAGTGTCCAGTTTTCCGCACACAGAACAGAGGCACAGGCGCACTCGACCTCCCGAACTACATCTTATCACTCTTCCTGCCATCGAAAGTCAGTCCAGATCACTGGATACAGAGATCTGTCGCTGCCTTCATCACAGTTCAATAAAATGTTTTATTATTTCTTTTGAATACAAAGTTGTTTTGTCAAAGTTTCTTCTGATTTATGCAGTGAAAACAAAAAAAATTGTTGGATTATGTTCCTTTATGGGAAATTCTTGTGATTATATGTTTAGCGCCTATGATACTGGAGCTTTGATGATTGTCAGTGAATGCTATTTCGATAAAGATAGAACAGTAATATCGGTCACGTTTGAGCCTAATATTACAAATTCATTCATTGTTTCCTTTAATGAGTTTCAATCTCCTACTGTCCATTCATAATCATGAAACAGAAGATAAATACGAAAGAAATTTGTTACGATTTCTGTTACAGTTTGTCTCTGTATTTGTTTATAAATCTTCCATTGGTACATAGTTTAAGCCGTCGCTCTATTGTTTTGTATAAATTATAATGTCTGTAATAGCATAATGCTCTTGAAGTCATAGTTTCATAACTCTTCAAATCAGGGAAAATGCTTCAATAAGTTTAATGAAATATAAGAAAAATTTAATACATGAATAGCAAACAATTTATTTTTTCGGTAGTTCATCCCGCTTTGTTGATTTCTTTCTCGATAAATGGATTCTTTTTGATTTCTTGATGTCATCATTAGATTTTATTTCTTCTGACTGTTTTCTGGAATTGGTTCCTCTTTTGGAGCAGAATCTTTCTTTTTACGAATAACTTTTTTCTTTTTTGGCTTTGATTCACCTTCTACTGGTTCTTTCTGACCAATTTCTTCCTTTGGCTGAGGTTCACTTTCTTTTTGACTGCTTTCGGTTTTATGTGATTTAACTTTTCTAACTTTTTTCTTTTTCTCTGCTTGTGCATCATCTTTCTGATTTTCTGCTTCTTTTTCATGCTTTTCATCTGTTTTCTTTGTGGTATCATCAACTTTTTGCTTCTTTTCGACTGGTTTCGGCTGATGCTTTGGTGTTTCTTCTGGCGCCGATTTTTTCTTGTTCGCCAAAAGGCTCTCGAAGCTATCAAACTGCTCATTTCCTGCTTGGAGCTTTCTGCATTCTGATACTTCGAGAGTCACAGAGCTTGCATATTGACCAAAGTGGTTCAATACGAACGCAACGCCGTATCTTATCCAGTCAGCCGACCTATAACCGTTGTGTCCACCTCTGAGTTCCATCAGATCTTTATCCGAATTTGAGTGTGCCTCATAAAGCGATTTTCCGTGATCGAAGGGAATGAATTTGTCATCTGTTGCATGTCCATATGCAGCAGGAACAGGATACTGTGAAACTGCTTTCAAACAATTAATATTTTCAAATTTGAAATCTGATCCAAATGTCATTTGAGTAAATAACTTAACAGAACCATAAAACACTGATTTTGGAATATGGTGCTGTGTTGCTAAGTCATTAAATAAATCTTCTGCAGATTTGAATGCTGAATCAACGACAATTGATTTAATTCCTTGGTGATAAGAAAGAATAGCTGTTGCAGCACCCATTGATCTTCCCCAAAGTGCGAATTCTTTATAACCAAACGCCTCTTCAAGAGTTTTAATAACACATTCGGTGTCTAAATGTTCGTAGTATCCTAAAGAGATCCACTTTCCATCGCTATTGCCGCACCCAATAAAATCGAAGCAACAAACCGCAATATGATGAGAACATAAATTTGGAACAAGAAACTGTCCTTCTAATTGGGAACTTGAGACGCCATGTAAGTAAATAAGGCACTGAGTAAGTTGTTTATCCATGTCTTCATCAAGTTTGTAAATTGAACCGTGAATCATTTGTTTTCTGTTATTTATTATTTTTATTGGCGTTCTAATATAGTTTCCGATGATGTTGTCTTCTTCTGTTGTCGCAAGAATCTTAGGAAGTGTATTTTCGTCATATTTTGTTCTTGGAGGTGAGAAAAACTCCTCAATTTTTGACACAGCACTACTTGTCGCCTTGGAAAGAACTTCTCCTGCCTTTTGTAATCCATCATTAATTTTAGCCAACATTTTATTGAATTTATAAAATTAAGAAAAGTGTCAATTTGTAAACAAAAAATGTCATAATGTAAAGAAAAATGTCATGAAGTTATTAAAAGTGTCAAAATGTAAAGTATGAGTGACAAAACGTAGAGTAAAAATTGACCTAATAAAAAGTGCACGTTAAGGTTCCGCTATGGCCAAATAGAAGCTCTCAAAATATTCTATGAGATTGTCTGAAAAATGTATTTCCCACAATTTGATGCTTTTCAAGATAGAGAGATCTAGATTTACAATGATATTCGATTCTTATCACATAGCATATTAGAGGAAATTCATTAATATCTCTCGCTTAAAAATCAATCAAAACTTAAAAATCATGAACTTTGAAAAAGAAATGTTATCTTTTTCTAAAAACACGAGTGATGTGAAAATCAGGACCCTTTTTTTTGGATTAATTCATTTGCCAATCATCACTTAGCAGTATTTTGGTAATAAATTTGCAAAATACTAACAGGGAGAAAAAAAATTCAAAAAATTCAGCAAATTTTACATATTTCTTGATTTCAAGGTATAATTTGCATTATTTGTAGTACTGAGATCGCTGTAATGCCAAAATAAATTGAAAATACATGTTTTTGAAGATGAACTCACACAAATATGAATTTGACAACAAAACATTGATTATTAAGCATAAAAATAAATTAATTATTACTCAAAAATTCCTCGATTTTTGAAAAACATACGAAAGCTTTAGGGCATTTACACGAAATAACGTAAGGGGAGACAGTTATGCTATCAATTCACGTGGACGAAAGCCTAGAACCAATGTAGAGCTATCCATAAATTTAGGTGTAATAATTCGTGTTATTTATGGATACCAAAGCAGCTAATTGAAATAACATAGCTATTATAGGCTATAGGAACTGTTTAATGCATCAAACAAATTGAACGCGAAGAAACAGCAGAATTTGATTGTGATTTGCTTGTTTATTTTACTACTTTACAATTATCAGCATATTTTTAGCATATATATTCAAGTGGCTATTAAAATGGTAAATGGTTTCACCTTTTCCCGCTGATTATTAATATTATAATTAAAAAGTTGAAATTGAGCTGCGATACTCCAAACAATTAATCCTTAGCATGAGAGAAAAGAAAATCAAGAAGGTTGCTTTTTGGTGATTTTTTAACATTTTCTTGTACCTAAAAAAGTAAAAAATACACCAAAAAAGTGAAGGACGATACAGGAAGTTTGGCCATAGCGGACCCTTAAGTAAATGAATATTCAATTTGGATTCAAGAATGAGAATCATGACTTTCAATTTGAAAACGGAGCAACATTCGCAAACCTTATGTCGGCCATTACAGTGAAATTTCAAAATATTTCTCGTATCTTACTGGCTAACCTTTATCACTTTAATCTATTAATGATATTTCTCGAAATATTTTTTTAAAAAAAATCAAGAAATTAGAGAAAAATTTCAAGTGAAATAGTTACAACAGATGAATAACTTCACAAATATTAACACATTTAACTTGAAATGAACATTTGATTTTTTTTTTTTTTTTTTTTTTTTTTTTTTATTTTTTTTTTTTTCATTTTTTGATGTTTTTCCCAAATTTTTTTTAAAAAATTAGAATTTTGGTTTGTAAGATTTTTTTTATTTATACTCTCTTTTTGTTAAAATTTATATTACTTTTTTACCCTTTTCGTTTTTTTAAACCTCTATAATATGTAGATTAAAATTTTAAAACCAACATAAAAAAAAATTATAACGTGGTTTAAAAT
>JALKBU010000872.1:0-22145 GCA_023091735.1 Trichomonas tenax | reverse complement strand
TATACCACTGGATAGACAACTATCAATATGTACATGAAAGTACTTTCAAATCGAAAAAATATTGATCAGATAAAAAGTTATGAAGGTCGCGGGACTACACCGCAGAAGGAAAAATACTGCCTTTTTTTTAACATAAAAATACAAACATGTTTATTTATAAAAGATTTGCTATATCATTATTTGATGTCGAAGAAGGCACCAAATAGTTAATAGCAGATTGTGATGTAGATCTATTGCGATAATTCGTGATTTGATTTCTTAATTTCGTTGCATTTGAGAACGCAATTTGCCTACGAGCATTACTAGCGGGCTTATTCTTTTTGACATTTATGACGTGTAGATGTGGAAGACCAGGAGGAGACTTTGCTTTCACATCTTTTTGAATTTCTTCAACGAAAGGAGATACTATTCCGAAATCTCTAACTGTTCCCATCCTTTCGCATTCCTTTGTTAGTGCTTTGAGAGAAACAACTCTCATATTTGGTGTTGATTCGATCGCATGCATCCAAGGATACTGTTCACTCATTAATTTGTTACTTAAATTGAGCCATGGATGATTCAACACCTTTTCCATATCATATCTGTTTCTAGGATTGACTTGCATCATTCCCTGAATTAATTCAGAAAGCTCTGGCGACAAATCGTGTGGGAGTATGTAATCTCCCTTAAGGATCTGGTGCAGCATGACAGAAGTGTTTGCCGTCGACCAGGGATGCGAACCAGTCACCATGAAGAACAATATTACGCCTAGCGACCACACATCGCTGAGTCTTCCATCGTAAGGAACACGGCAGAGACATTCCGGAGAACAGAAGCACGGCGAGCCGCAGAACGTCTGCATCATGATTTCTTTCGTAAGATATCCGCAAAGGCCGAAATCAGAGACCTTTATATGCGGAAATTTGTCAATGAGAATGTTTTCTGGCTTTAAGTCGCGATGTGCAATTCCATATGAATGACAAACGGAGACAGCGGTCGCTATTTGCTTAAAAATCAGTGCTGCAAGAGGCTCTTGGTACTTCTGGCTCTTCAGGACGTGCTCGTAGAGTTCGCCTCCCTCGCAATGATCAATAATCAAATAAAAATTGTTCGTATCCCAAAAAAAGTCGTATAAAGCTACAATATTTTCGTGTCTTATGAATGCCATTGCATTAATTTCGCGCTGAAATCGATTTTGATCTCCAGGATCAAATAAATTTGACTTTGGGACAATTTTACAAGCATAAATGTTGCCGTTTTCCAGATTTCGAACTTTTGAGACAGTACTGAAGGAACCCTGACCCAGTTTATCCAGAAATTGGTAAGATTGAAGCTTGTCCGCCATTGAATGGAAATTTTGTATGTTTTTTTTCAGGCTAAAAACTGGGAAACGTATTTTTTCAATATTTTTATCTGAAACGTCATTACATTGTGTGTTACGTGTGTTCCAATCAAAAATTGCATTCTTATTGTCGGAAAATGTATTTGCGAATAAATGATATTTTTGTGATTACAATAGTGCTTTCATCCCATTTTTATCAAAAATTCGGTAAAAACACGAATTTCAAATTCTGAAATTTTAAATTCCATTTTAAAGATGGATATGATAACTACATAAGATTTCTAATTTATTTTCATCACCATTTCGATTTAAATTTGAAACTAAAATTAATCCCTGAATTTTTTTTATGACATATGATCTCTCCAGGGGCTCCATGAGTGGCCTTACAACTCAATTTTTAACAACATTCAATCCTTGTTCATAACTCTGATTTCAAGTTTTTCAATCTAAAAAAAGTACGAAGTCATATGAAATATTCCACTAAAACATGGGTACCTATAGCCTGAATAGGAGGCAATTCTGTAGAAATAGCGTCTGACGACCCCTCTCTTAAGGAATACCCTACAATAATGAGCAGTATTAGAATAATTAGTGTTGTCATTCTAAAGTTCATTCGCAAATTTGTCAAGGGCATCTTCAGAGGTTTTACTTGGCATTGGGCAATTATTGCTGGCGTCAGCACCTTCAATGTTCTCTATTTCATTGCCAGGTTGAGTGCCATCAATTAATTAATGAGCTTGTATGCATTTCCATTTTCAAACTTCTTGTTATCATAATAACAAGAGTGAAGGATCTTCCAATCCCTAGGATTTAAATATTTGCTACAGCACTCAAATGGTGTGGTTTCTGAGCCAAAGAAGAAAGCGATATCATTAGATTCATGATAAAATGTATTAATGATGAAGTTACAGTATCGAAAATAAGCCGGATATTCATCCTTTAATTGAGGATTAGAACCTGCTTAATTGGATAATTCTTCGATGTAAATCCTTCCAAACAACCAAGATATACTAACATTTTTGTTTCATTCATATTTGTGACTTTAGTATCACCATAAGAGACATCAAAAGTTCAATATCCAAAACAAAGTGTTCAAATGTAGTTCTTTCAGTAGTATAAGAATTGCTAATGAAGTCGAAGTATTGGAAGTAAACACAAACTTCTATATTGTGATTGGTCTTCAAATACCATTTTATCTCTTGAGCATATATGATTCATGCAATAGCTGTATGTTAATTATTGATAAAGCATCAATTGTAGTGTTCTCAAAATTCACCTCAAAAGTCAAGCACAATTCTACATTAATTTGTTGTTCACTATACTTATAATAAAAATATTTTGTCATGAATAAAATTTTTATTCAATAAAAAGCTTATTCCTCGTATTCATTAAAATTTTTGATAGAGGTTTGATATTTCTTTTCAATGGCACGTAAAATTTGTAAATCATCCTTCAGGCATATGTTAATTATAGTTTGGTTGCAAGAGATAGCCGCACGATTGATGTAATCCTCGACAGATTTAAGGAATTCATAATTTATGATAGCTCAACTTAATTTTTCATTAATTAACTCTGAAGAAATTAAATACCTCAATTCGCGTTTGAAACGCTCCAAATTTCGAAAATATTCTTCTGGATCCATCATATCGTGAATATATGTAGCTGAAAAACCGGACAAATCGAGTTTGTGATACAAATCCTCAACTGTTCGTTTTGAATTAACATAAATTATGCATCGGGGAGATATACTTATACTGGCAAATATATTAAGCAGTTCATTAATTAAGTCCTTTTCGTTTTCAGCTGTTATGTAAAACTGTCTGGCGCCTTCCAATGTATTTGAATTAACTATTACCTTAACTAAATCCCTCATGTATTTGGAGAAAACTTGAAGAGAGTGTGCTGGAAATGCAGTGCCAAAAAGTAACAATTGCACATTCTTTTTGAGCTGTTTGATAATGTATTCTGTTTGTTCGATTGACTCGCCATAAAAGTGCTCAATTCCATCGATTCCCACCGATTGGACAGTTTCACAATTTCAACGAGATCAGGGCCACAACCGAGAGTTATGATAGCAATGTGCGGGCACTCCTGCGCCTTCATTTTGTCATCAGTTCCACCAACAAAAAGTTCAATTTGAAGATCTGTATTTTTTCTCTTAAATGTTAGAATTATATTGTATGTGGATTGAGCAATATTTCTTACTGGGCAAATAATCAATACCTGCGTTTTGTGAACAGATACATCAACTCTGTTTATAATTCCAGTAATTAAAGATGTTGTCTTGCCAGACAGTGCTGGTGCCTGAGCCATAACACACTGGCCTTCGATAATTGGCTTGAGAGTTAGAGACTGAAGTTCTTTCGCTGTTGATAAACCATTCAAATAAAGCAAAAAGAGAACTTCATGTTTAAGACCTATATCTTCGAAATCATTAATTCTTGCAAATGAATTTGCTTCAAACGCGAAATCTGCTTGCATTTATAAAAAATGAAGTAGTAAAAATTAAAAATTTTGACTAGAAAAATTTTTGACTCGAAATTGTTTGCCTATATTTTGGAAAATTTAAAAAGCACTGGTCCGTTAAGTCGAGTTTACATTGATGGGTCATTATAAAGGCATATTTGTATATTATATCAATTGTTGTCAATAATTAAGGTGAATATTAACGCATTTAATTATCTATATATTATATCAAATCTTTAACACTTTTTGGCTAGGAATAATCGACATATAAATAGTTTCACTTTTTCCAATATAATATTGGTGAAGTATTGAGGTTTTATCACAAAAAAATTCATACTTTACAAATGATGGACTTCTTAATCGCTATCTCGACCCCATGAGCTTGTTTTCTGTAGAATTCTCTTTGGGTAGTTTAAGATGTCGCAAGAGCGGCATCCATATTCGATGAAGGAATCGCTGAATCTGCATGCAAGCGAATTTCTTGAATGATCATCAACATCATAAAGGCAGCTCAAAGATATTATAGATTCTTCTTCCAATTTGACGAAAATGAATTTTCGATTGTTGAAAGAAAAATTGTTTTCATTCGATTATAGCCAATTGAAGGATATAACCTATTTCAATCACAGTTTATGTATTCTATGTATTGACAAACAAAGAAACTTGATAATATTTTTAATCGATGTTTATGATGAATGTGGATTTATCAAATGAAGTTTTCACCAATATAATCTATAGGAATTTTTATATCATATGCAATGAATTATTCATCATGATATAAACTCTTTCGGTGATGAAAAGTTGATTTTCATTATTAAAAAAAATGTTGTCTTCGATGCCCGAAGTGACGGATATTCTGTCACTGACCGGGTGTGGGAAGAGCAACATCGTCAAGCCGATAGAAATGGACGCGAAAAATCAGGATATTGCGCTGCAAAATTTGGCACGACAAACAAATTTTATTCTTTTTCTTGTAAATACAGACATTAAAAAAGAAAATCCCGACAACATCATAAAAATGGTCAGTGTCATCGACTCTGTTCCTCAATTAATTAGAGATAGCGTCGCGAAATATCAAAAAGAGTCTTTAAAAATCTCCTACAACCTTGCTTCGATTGCCACAAAGTGGATTATCGACTGCATATCGAAACCAAAGAACTTTGCACAAGCAATTACAAGATATTTTACAACAAATCCTAATGATTTGGTATTTTTCAGCACAGTCACTTTTCCTTCGTTATACAGAAACTTTGTTTTCGATGAATTTCAAGTCCAAGCTCTCAAACTCATTCAAGAATTAATAAGTTTAGACGCAGTAAATATTTATTCGAAATTTATCAACAAATTTGTGCTCTCGGATAGAAGCTTTACTTATACGTTCTGGAAAACCTACGACAAATTGCTGTTAAATGAGCCTTTGCCTGTATCTCAATCAGATCACTTTAGATTATTGGTTAAATCGTTTTCAATTGCTTTCAATATACTTTCCCCACATCAGCAAACAGCTTTCAGACAGATTGCTTCAACAAATCGACAATTTTTTGCAGAAAATTTCTTCGGTGTTATTTTATATAGAAACTATAAATTTGCACATCGCCACATTGTCAGCAAGGAAGATAGTGATCCAGTTCTCCAAATATTACGTTTTATGGGTGAAAATTATACATCTCCTCAAGTTGCGGCGTTTTTAGCAGAAATGCAATCACAAAATGGCTGCAGTATGCCAGTTAAACAAGGAGACACATTTGTTGGGGCTCATGCATCAATTATTTTGTCTTTTAGAGAATTATTAATTTTGCAAAATGTGATCAATTCAGTTCCAGGACTTTCAGTTCAACTGGATAAAGCCTTAATGATTCCTGATGTATTCAGTTGGGTTGTATATCCAGTTTCCATTTGTTTAACATTTGATTTCATCGAATCAACAAATTCGTGTTCCAGCATTTTCACGATCGATAAAAGCGAAGTTATGCAAATAGATGAAGAAGATGCAACTATGAGGACCAAATTTAAGAAACTTTCAGTACTAGAGAAGAATTATATGATGTATTATTTCGACAAAACAGCAAATTCGAAGCATTTAACGAAATTGAGAAAGAAAATCGGATCAAAAGGAAACAAAAACTTCCACAACTATGTAACAATGAGTATTGTGGACTCAACAATCAACGAAATATCATCTTTCGACAAAATGCTGACATTGATATCGAATCAGAAGTCTTTTGAGTATCAACTCGATATATGGAAAGAAAATCTTCAATTCGCGATGATGAACTTATCGCATCGCTTGATTAGCTTCAATCCAACAAAATTGTTGAGTTCTTCAACATTGCTGATTGTCGCACAAGAGCCAATGCATTCAAACGCTATGCGAAGATTCAGAGAAGTTGAACAACCAAGATCAAAAAGAAGAATGACTGCAATGCAAAACATGGACGGTTCCAATGAAGTTTTAGCTCTAAGGAGACCATCCAATGCAAAACCGCATCGACCCAAAGCGAAATCAAGAAGCTACGAAGCATTCAATGTTGGCCCAGAAAGTCAGCAATTCTGTCCATTGGATGTTGCCAAAATTCTTTCGAGTTGTCAGAACCAAGAACTCGATTTCTGGTGTTACATTGGACAAATCAATGGATGGAACAAAACAAACATCTTCTTACACGGAATGAGAGTTGATTTTCAATCACTGGTGAACAAAGTTCGCGTCAAAGAGAAATACACAAACCCAATACCTCCAGAAATCGCTCCATACGTGCAAAGACTCGCAAGACAGTTCGATCAACTCGAAACGATGAAAAGCGGAATGCTACTTCTCTACATCTCGAAGTTGATTGGAGACATCAAAACACTCACTTACGAGTTTTGCCCTATTTATCATTTTGACACTTCAAAAATTTTAGCAGCGATCTCATCCAGATGCATTACCGACTCTGTATATACGAGCTTCATGATATCTCAGAAAGTTATGGTTGAATATAAAGCGTTGAATTCGATTTTGTCTGAAACCGATAAAGAAAACTTCGAATACCATAAAACAATCATGTGGGAATTCCTCGAATATCTTGACAAGAAGTTTGCCGAAAAATCACGAAAATTATTGGCAGGAGAATCCAGCGAACCTAATATTAGCTTGCTAAGCAGTGATTTTTAATTTAAACATTTGTTTGTATATTTATTATATATCACGAAGTATTTGTTTTTAACTTTCATAATTATTCATGACTGCTGACTAATTCATTAACTATTCCCAAGAATTTAAAGGTTTAATAATTTAACGTAATCATTCTTTTTTAAAAGAATCTTTAGATTTCTATAACGTCTTCATAATCATGGATAAAAAACCAAAATAAGTATTATTGAATTTAATGAAACAATGTTTGAAGGGACGACTAATAAGAAAAGTGACAGGGGTTGATATTGATTTTAAAAATCATTATGAATGAATAGTATTTTAAAAAGTCTTAACAGCAATAATATAGTAAAAATGATGTAATAACTATTTATTAATAAAACAACTTTTTCAGGTGAACATAGTTGAAAATATAATGCAGTTTTTCAACCCGATTTTGAATAGTTTACATCTCAAGTTTTAAACAATTCAAACAAATTAAAATTGTTAAACAAGAGAAGAAAGCAAATAAGTAACATAATTTCTGTCTCTACCAATGTTCTTCTTGAAAAAGAATAGTTTTACGTTCCTAGAAAAGAAATATTGAATCTAAACATGAATTTTGCTTTGTTCGATTCCATAGCGAAGAAGATTTTGCACGGTGTTAAATCCATAGAATTCAATGTAAACTTCCAAAAGCGGACAGTCATCTAAACTTGTTTCAACGATATCACTTAGTTTCCTCGACATATATAACTCTTTAAGATTAATGCAGCCATTAAAAGAACCCCACATTATTAATTTGATGTTAGATATAACTTTTTCGAGGTTAGTCGAAAAAGAAAATGCATTGGCCTGAATTGAATTACCACTGAAACTAAATTCTTTCACTAGACTTAGTGGCGCATGAAGCAAAACTTGCTTTTCCCTGATAGAAATCAGTGTATCATCGTATGCTTCATAATTTGGAGATTTGAAGCTGGCAATCGTTTTCAACTTATTTTGGACATTCTCAAATATGATATATTGAGAAATTCTAAATTAGATGAAAGCCAAAATATTGATGAATTAATGAGTCCTGCTTTTATAACACTGAAAGATTTCAAACTTTCACATCATAAATTTGAATTTCTATTAGAGCCAATCATTATCACATCATTGGTAACGACATAACTCGAAGCACAAGTCGATATATCCCCCGATGTCAGGATTCTTTCGCAAATTAAAATAAAGAACAAAATCATTTATATTTTATTTCTATCGTCAAACTTTAAAAATTTTGATTGTAAATGACAAAATACACAATTTAAGTGATATCATTTTTCAAAATAAAATCGTTGAAAAGTGACATTTTACACCGATTTTTGAATCCTTTGAATTTACACAATTCTTGTTCCAATTCATAATTTTCTCCAAGAAGAATCTCTTTACATCTCCAATTACTGGATTTTTGTATGACAAGAATAATAAACATATGAATTAGAGAATTTTTAAAGAGCGACTAACACAATATTTAAACTATTCAAAATTGTGTTGAAAAACTCGAAAAAGTTATAATATTGATAAATTGTTATTACATTATTTTTATATTATTATCGTTAAGTTTTTTTAAAATCAGCTGTCATTTTTCATGCTAATCGCCGATTAAAATAATTTTTTACTCGGAATCTCCTTCAAAATCGATTGTGTTTACACTATGAAAAACAAAAACATATTTTAACATATCGAACAATTTGATAAAATTACATTTACTGCCGATTCATATTTGGTTACGATGTTAATTTTTCCGATTTTTTTTTTATAAAAACTATAATTATGACATTTTATAATTCTAATGCTTCTTGGGAGGATTTTCACCTTTCTCACTTTCAACTTCATAGATGACAGTTTTCTACTTGATCTTCCATTCGAAATAACCGATTTCAGAGACCCTATTAAGAACTTAAACATCGTTGATGAAGTTAAGAGCGTGTTTTAGAATCTTATTTCGATTTATATCTCCATATGTAGACTATCAATATATACCCGAATAGCATAATTACATATAACATATAATGTAGTATTTGCTGCTGTATATTAGATATTTTTCTTTCTATGGAACACGCAGTCTTAATAAATTAATATCCTCGAGAAGCATTTTTTATACAAAACTGTAAAAAATTGGTATTTTGATTAATAACACATCATATTGACAATACCATACATAATCACACATATCATATTATAGTTCACCTTGCATATTATTAGTTCATTGTGGTAAGAAAGCATTATATTGCACACAGTTCAAATCAAAAATTTCTTTTTGCGTTTTCGTGTTATATTTATGGATGGGACATGAGCGTTGACAATCTTAACATCGCTTTCGATAAATTTTCAACAGAGCCATATTGTTTGCGAAGTTCTCCTTTCAGTCATTATTTGAGTCAAAGGCGATTTCAAATTTAACATATAACATTACAGTCGTTGGTAATAATTATTTGATGTTTGAAAATTTCAATCATGCTTTTGTTCAATACATGGATTTGATTTCATTACAAAGTTGCTTATTTTTGAAATGTTGTTTGAATGCACTGTGATATGATTGAATTTGTAATGAAAGGAATTTGATATTTTGCTTTTTGTCTTATTTGAGAGGTTCTCTATGTGTCAGCAAACTTTCACTGTTGTTCAAGTATATTTAAATACATCAAAAATGATGTTTGGTGAAATTTTATTTCCGGAGCATCTCACAAAAACTCCAACAGGATTTTGTCATGTTTCTGACTCCACTATTTAGAGTCAAAGAAATCTATTAACACATCATATTAAAATACATCTTGGCAATACTATTTATTTATTTGTTAACTTGATTTCCTAACAATTCGGCTCAAAAAAGTGAATTTTCAATTCCTATGATCCAAGTTTTTCAGAATTTAAAACCAAACATTTCTGACTTGTTTATACAATCATGCATCCATAAAATTCAAAGGATCCAAAGTTTTTAAACATTTTTAAAAAATTGTTCCCCGATAATTTAATTTTTTTTTCCAAAAAAATGTTTGCGATCACCTTTCTCGCTCTTGCAGATTTTATTATTCCAATCATCGACGGGCAAACGAATAAATACACCATAGGCATCACCGCCAAACAGGCACTAAGTCCTACAAGAAAATGTTTCGATTTTTATGGAAGTCGATATATCTACAATCAAGCTGCGATAACTGTCCGCTCGCCGAAGACTGTTGTGGTCACGCACAAACTCAATAGTACGACGATCGAACCTAATAATTTATCAGGTTTAGCAACAAATGACTTAAAATCCGAGTTTTGTATTGATATTCCATCAAACAATGGCAATCCTTTTTCAGTTAAAGTCAGAGTTACAACTACAGCAGCAAATGAACCATTTAAGACTATATTTTCATTAAATCAGTTCGAAGCCATGCTCTCACGTGGTGATGGCAAACTAAATAAGCATGTGAACATGTACGATGGTTTATTCAATCTTTCGATCGAATCGAATATTTCCAATGGTGATAGAATACTTCTCAGGTATAGAAACAACGAAAACGCAGATTGCATGCAAATGAGCCCACCAAACCAAACAATTGAAGGTGCAACTGAAGTTTTCATGAGTTATAAATTAAAACAAACCACAAGATTTTATTACGAAATGAGAGCTGAGAGGGAACGTGATTTTGGTTGGGCCGTCGTGTATAGTGGCAATGATGCTAAACCTGTGTGCAAAGCCATCAAGAGTCCTGGAACAGTTACAATAGAAAACATAACAGAAAACGCCAACAATGATGATGATATAAATAAAAACGATGATATGCCCACCAGAAAGGAGATTGTCGCCAGCATGCTTCATCAAGCTGCAGTCTCAACAATCCACTTCTCATTGATCCTCAATTCAATTATCTTCTTTATTATTGTTGGTATGGCTATTTGGCATCCAAACAGATGCTACAGAGCCGGCTATCATTGCTCCTGCTTGTACTGCTGCTGCAAAGACAAGCTCGAGAAAATCGTCGACTTCTATGATCATCATCCGGATCACCACAACTGCTGCTGCAGGGAATCGTTCTCATCTTGCATCTCACACTCATTGTTAGTTTTAACATCAGGATCTCTTGGTATCACATGCATGTTCTGCTACACACTTGCTGAGCTTTGCAAGTCCTCGAGCAATGATGAAGAGGAATTCGAGAAAACTCTTAAATCTCCATCAACTGAAGTTGTTTCTCCATCGCCACTTAACAACTCTCCACAGCCAATGAACAACGCTTTACAACAACAAGTTCCTCAATATTATTATGTCGTTCCAAATCCATATTTTCAGTACCAAGTTCAGATGATGATTCCACAACAACCAAATGTTCAAATTTAACAACAACCAAATGCTCAAACTCAGCAACCACAGAGATCTCCATATTACATTCCTTCAAATGGAAAGCCGTACGAGCCAGTGAAAGCTGAAGCATACTTCGTCCCACAGAATGCAAATCAAAAAAATACACAACCAGTTGTTTATGTCGCCCCTCAACAATACCATTGTAATTAAAATCTTTTGATTTTAATTTTTTGACAATGCAAAAATGAATTGATTATCCAAGAAATAGTGTATTCACTTTTTTGCATTGGTAATTTCTAAAATTTGTTCATAATTTTAAAAACATTTTTATTTGAATTTCATGAAGTTAAAAATCAATCTACAGATCGAATACTTTATCATGTTCACATTTTAAAGATAAATTTCAACAAAAATTGATTTTTGAAATTAATATATGGAAACAGTATTAAACACTTATGATTTATAAAGTACATATGATATACATATCATCGACAGAATGAAAAGCTTAATTGAACATATATAAAATTTTGATCAATAATTATTCATATTTTCCTGTCTTTTCATACCATTACGATCCTTTTAAATGATTGAAGTATAAATACAAAAGATAATCACTTAAAAACGTAGATGTGAAGATCGAAATCTGAGGCAACTGTTAATATCAAGAACAACGGCCGATTCTGTTTAATGTGAGGGACACACATCGACGAGGAGGTTATTCTCGCTGATCCATTCATTGTGACCAATTTGCCCGAAATTTGCGAAATTTATCCAATTATGGCTAAAACTCAAATATTCTTCAAGAACAGCATCTGGAGAGCCCAGATCTAAAAGAAATAAAGATTACAGTAAAATTAACATTTTTTTCTTTCACTAGAAGTGTATCAACTCTGGGGGTCAGAACCAGATCGAACATGTATGGGCAAATATAACTCTTATGTGATGCCATACATAGTGGCAGTGTTAAACATATATAATATTGTTTCATATTTTTCATTAACAATTTGATATCAGTTTATTATTGAGTAAATAGCAATATTTATTATAAATATATCACATACCAACAACATAGTAACATATTACAAATAATATAAGCTCCTAATTGAATAATTGTTCAGTATCTTAATTTATAAATACACGAAATCATTGCAGAGACGACAATATACATAGATGTACACAGATATTACATGTTTTTAATGTGATACACCAACTTATACTCATAGCCTCCCAATGAATTTGCTGAAATTATTGATAAATAGAAATAAAGTATTCAAAAATAAAAACGATGGAAAAATAATTAGCATCATATATACTATTTTATTAATGTAAACAGTGTCAAATAAATTGTGAAAAAACATGACTTTTAACCTTATTCGCTTTTTATAATATGGTTTATTATAACTTTTACATAATGATAATGTAAATTTTGCCAATTTTGGCCGCTAAAAACCAAATTTGAGAGTTAAAACACTTCTTCCATTTTATCGATAATAATCAATTATCGCTATGTCGACACTTTTCGACTTGAAACAAAAATTTGATTATTTTAATTAGTCCATCGAAAATAAAATATAACAAATAATATGTCACTTTTTATTGAAATAAAACATCAAAAATTATATTTCTCATACTAGATAACCCAAATCCGTTAGAAATCAAATTTTTGAGCGCTTTTAAAATTTCAATTAAATTAAAATCATTCAATTATATTTTATTCAATGTCAATAATAGATCAAGTATCCACAACTTCTTGTCACTTTTTAAAATTTTCATTCAACAAAATCATTATATTTTTGTTATTTAGCTATTGGGTATTACAGTAATATTTTGACAACTCACAAATTTAAAAGCCGAATCGTCTAAAAATTCATCACCTATATATCCAAGGAAAGTGATTTTTAGCCCAATTATTCGAATAGACATAATTTTTCTCAATTTTTGATGTTTCAAAAATCATAAATTTGAGAATGGAGAAAGATCCTGAATGGAGCAAAAGATTCTTCGAAAAGAACAAAGCACTGTTAATCCTGTACCTGGATATGTTCAGTCCGCAGGTTTTGTATGTTGTCATCGCTTTAATGGCTGCTGAGACAATATTCACGTTATATTTGAAGCATAACTACGAAAACGAGATTGCTGCAACCGTAATGTACGTGGCAAGTATATCAGGCGTCATATTCGTACTGCGTTACATGAAAAAGCACAAAATTTTGATCCAAAAAGTGCATAATGAAAATGATCTCAATGATGAATCAATTATCAAAGTTCTTTCTAAATCACGTCAAAAGATTCAGGCTACTTATGACATATTTAAATCAACTTTCATCAGAATGAATCCGATTAACTTGTCAATAATATCTACGACTATTCTTGGATTTTTGATCGTTTTCCAGAGTGTCCACCTATACATTATATTCAATACGATACTTGCTGCTACTACTGCTTTTCTTGTTTTCGTATCGTATAAATACAGATATCTGATCTCAAAACATTAAGCTTGTTAATGATTAGAGAAACATCTGTTTGAGCAGCCAGTCATATGCTACAGGTCTTTTGTTAATATTATTTATATATTTTTTTTTGTATGTAAAAGGGGGAATTGTTAAAATCGGAAAATAATATACACATTTTATAAACAATACCATATGAAAAAAATAAATTACAAACTTACATACCAAGTATCATCAAAACTCTTTTTCGATTTTTGCGCTTCTGGCGACTACAAGAACCGTCGGATTGATGCATGATTTCCTTCTTGCAATTTGTGCTGCAACGAGATTTGCTTGTGCGAGCTGCTGCATTCCAACAGAATTAAACTGTGAAGTTCTCTTTGGAAACTGAGGAAGTGATGGAGTTGGAGCTGTCTTCTGAGCTGCCTCAATGTCGCTGATAATTGAATTATCTGTATCTTCATTAAACGCGTAACGAACTTTGAAGTACTCCGTCGATGTCTCGGACCTGATGTTGGGAACGAACGGCTTCTCTGTTGGTTCATAGCCTGCGAGCCAAGGATGATTTAACACTTCTTCGGCTCCATTCGTGCCCAAACGCTTGGACGGATCGACTGTGAGCAACCTCAATATGAAATCTCTGCATTCTGGTGAAAATTCATCATCTAAGTGCTCGAATTTTCCAAGAATAATATTATCGCGAAGCTCTTTTTCTGTTTCGGCTGTGAACGGTGGTTCTCCCATCAGGAGCTCGTAGATGACGCAGCCGAGTGACCAGTAATCGACAGGAAAACTGTGCTTTTGTCCGAGGATTATCTCAGGAGCAACATAGTTAGGAGTCCCTACAAGAGAATCGCTTTGAACTATGTTTTCGTCTGAATTCATGCGACGATCAACAACTCCCAAATAAGATAATCCGAAATCTGTAAGTTTGAGATTACCATTTGCATCAACGAGGATGTTATCTGGTTTGAGATCGCGATGGATAATTCCGCATTTGTGGAGGTATTCTAAGGCTTTTGTGATTTGATAAGCATAAAATTTCGCGGAATCTTCATCAATTGAGTAGACTTCGTGAAGAAGTGAGTATAAGTCACCTCCTGGAATGTATTCCATGACAATGTAAAAGTTGTGCTGCCCTAATATTGAATAATAAAAGTTAATAATATATGGATTTTGATAATGCAAAAGAATATCTTTCTCAGCTAAAATACGCTTACCTTGGTTCTTATTTAGAACATCCGTCTTCGATTGGACCTTAATTGCATAGATATCACCAGTTGATTTCTTTCTTGCGAGAAAAACGCGCGCAAATGCACCTCTCGATATCCTCTTTATGAACTCAAAGTCCGCAATTGTCGTTGTTGTGTGTGACTGTGGCCTTGCGCTTCTTCCAAGTTGTTCACGCACAGTCGAATAAGCGTTAATAGCTTTTCTTTTTTCTGCTGCATAAACTTGTGCCTTGTCTATAATATAACGAATTTCCGGGACTTTAACGGTCTGTAAGCGATTTAATAAATCATTAATTTCGTCGGGGGATTCGAGATCGTTAGTTCCGATTCTGATGATGGCATCAATAATCATCGTCGTGTGCAAAATCGAATACACGGAGTCATTCGAACCTGGCCATGGAAATTTCAGAAAAGATTCCGCAAGTTGGGTTCTTATCTCTTGTAAATCCGCATTACATTTCTCTATCAAGCGCTCTGATTGGAATGCCTGGACGCAAGTATTTGTGTGTGCCTCGATTTGGTCAATATCAATTGGTTGATCGCAGATTCGACAAATAACAGTATTTGCTGGCTGTATGAGTGGTGAGGCCGACAATTTTATGCATGAACAGAAGTGTCTATTCTTAATTTCATTATTAATTCCTGGAAAAGTCACAGAGAAAAGATACTGAATAGATGCGCCCAGTGTAATGAACGTGCTATAGAGTTTGTCAATCTCCGGGGTTGTCTCGATCTCTGAAAACAAAGTATAAGATTCATTGATGCCGTATGAAATAGTTTCATATAAGTTTCCTAAATACGAATTCATGACAGAATTATATATCTTCTCAAGCTTCAGCACAATGTTTCGCAGGTTTGAGGTCGTTGTCTTGATAATTTCTTCGAATTGAGGTTGCAGAGCCTCCATTGATGTCCTCAGATCCGATAACTTTACGAAATATGGCTGGTAGGGGATCGCGTTCTTCTTCGGTAGACCCATCGGACTGCTCGGTCTGGAAAGTTTCGGTAATCTTGGTAAAGTTATCTTAGGCTGAAACATTTTTAAACTAAAAAGTGAGATTTCAGATAATTTCGTGAAATGGACTACGACAAGCACATGGAAAGGGATATTTTCAGTTTCATAATTATCATTCAATTACTTTTGAGAACCAAAAATTAAACCTTATTATCGACCATGCCAAAGGTCGAATTTATGCGCAAGTATTTGAAAATGAATATTTTTAGCACTATGTTAAAATAGAGCTCGCGGATGTGTTATATGTACATTCTGCGTCGTTTTGATACGTTTTTTCATAACAAAAATTGTATCTAAAAATAATTAAGGGGAAAAACCATAGGTTATTATAATTCCATTATTTGTGTAACGATAATCGTTAACAGAATTATATATACAAAAGGAAAGCAATATTTTGATAAAATACTCTTCAACGATAATTTTTCTATTCAAAAATCAATTTGTAAATATTGCTTACTTCCATGTATTAAACAGTAGTTTGCAGTAACGGTTATTTTTCGTTCAAAAATTAAACGTTAATTTCATTCAAAATATTGCTTGATTTATATTGATATCCATATTATGTTTTAACGATAGTTTTCTTCCCAAAAATAATCGTTGAATATTGGTGAGATATTATTTACATTCATATTTAATGCGTAGTTAATTCCAAATCTTTCTTCAAGTTTTCAATTTAATTTCATGATTTCCGTTATCTCTATTATATGTCATTTCGAAATTTCACGTTTTAGCGCTTTTAATGGAAAATCTGCTTTATCGCTTGTTTTCACTGAAATACGCAATCCCTGATTCCAATATATCCAAATAATCACTTTTGTTGGATATATCCAAATAATTGATCTTTATAGACAATTTTTTACAGAACTTTTCTCAGCGTTATCTGATAGTTGAACCTTCATTAACTCCCGACAATTTAATGTGTTTTAATTATGGTTGTGCGCATTGTAAGGCCAATGCGCACGATTTTTGGAAAGTATGTGCAAAAGTGACAAGCACCCTGAGGAGTGGGCCCTCATATTATAGCTATATACCATATTTTAAAAATAAGCAATCTAAAAATCCATAGTGTTGATTGATTTTACTGTTATTAATGGAAAAATGAATGTTTTCAAAATTAAACATTTTTCAAAATCTTGATACTGTTTAAAATAAAAGCAAAACCTTACTGGCAGCATCAATGTGAGTAATGTACTCTAATATCAGCTGGTAAACAGAGCATGCAAACTCATCACAAGATACTTGTAGTTTTCTTCATTTGGTAGTTAGTACTTCATACTATACTATTCAATTGTAGTTGATTATGTCCATTTATTCCTCACAATTTCAAATTTTTCCTATGATAATTTTAATCATGTGTTTCAAACTAAAAATTAACTGCCATTCATATGGCTTAGATGTGTATATTACAATTCTTTAATCATCTATACAATATAAGAAAAACAATTTTATCTCAAAAGATTCTCGTTAAATATGCCCTTTTTTGTTTCCATTCCTTTATATGAGCTATTTGCAATACCGCTATCATAGATCGCATTAGCAATTCAATTTTGAGAGGTTTATGATGAATGAACATTCTGTTACTTTTTAAGAAAAATAAAGGGTCAGAACAAAAAATGAGGGGGTTATTGACTAAAAAGGGGTATAAAGCAATATAAAAGGGATGGTTTTAGTAGATAAGAAGGGGCATTGGTAGAAAAATGGGGGATGATAATAGTTAGGGTTTATAAAATTTAATCAGGTGGGAGGCTAAATATTGCAGGGCAATGAATGAATATTTGGGGGTTTTCGAGGAGCTTTGCGCGCGATCTGTAAATCAGCAAAATCCGCGGGCATCAAAAAAATGTCCAATGCGCACATCCATAATTTTAACCAAAATAGGCCATAATGCAAATGTAACCCAATATTTTTCGAATATATTTCGTCTTAATTCTTTTCGTTTGCATTAATAAATAAACCACTTCAAGCTCCATTATTTTCTACCTTCAAACTCATTAAATCACACATTTTTATAATATCGAATATATTGCCTTATTTATGGCCTTAAGAATGCTAATTTATGCCGTATGCCATGAGTTTTTAGGGTACAAACATTATTATTATAAACAAAATTAATAAATTAATTTGGTGAAGATATCACTCCTTCACCTGATATTTTGATGTATCCAACCAATAGCTGGTCATCAACAGCAAGATATTGGAGAAAAGACGCTCTAAACTTCTGCCATAACTCCAAATACATCTTTCCGATCGATGATTCATATCTCGAATCACCAAACAAAACTCCATCGAGAACGACAACAGTCTTGAGGAGCCAACTCGTTCCATTCATTGCGATTGCGTAGTGCAGCATCTGGTCATATGACTCTCTTGTGTCATCGATGGAATAGTTCTGACAATAGATGGAGAAATTGTGGAGATAATGCAATAAAACTGTTGCACGTGACAAAAATGATGATTTGTCATTGACAATCGAAAGAAGAACATTGTTCTCTGAGATGGATGATTGCATTGTTGTGTTTCCAAGTGTTGCCTCTTGAGAAAGTAACATCATCAACTGCTCTTTAGCTTTGTTGAATTTTCCTTGGAGAACGGCTAAATCTGATTTAATTGGTTTAATGTATTCTGATTCTCCTTGGTCAAGCAACAATAACGCAGTGTAGAGCCTTGTGTACGCTGATCCAATGGTCCTATCAATCGTATGCCAAAATCTTCCCTTAATCTTGAACGCAGTTTTCTTCGCAAGTTGCATTGAGACTTTTCTTTCATATCCAATGCATGATTTGTAGTAGATCCTGAGCCTTGATGTCTCGAGTTTATGCGTCAATAGCTTCTCAAAGTTTGCAGCTTCATAGTATAAATCGGAAAGCTCCGATTGAACACCAAAATTCAATAACGAATTCTTGTCGAGTTTTCCGAGTTTCTCGTTCAATATTTGGTTTCCTGTTCTCAGATTGAGCCTGAGGATGTTCACCGGATCCTTCCTCTCGTTTTCCGCTGTCTCTTTTATGGAGACCCAGAGCTGCGCCATGTGGTTATCGCTCGGTGTTTCGATTGATTTTGGCTGGAAAAAGAGCGGACGAGAAGGAACGCGGGGAGGAATTGGAATCTTGGGGAAAACAATGACTCTGAATGGCTTGAACTGCGCTGACTTGATATCTCTTGCAATGTCCGGTAATCTCGCACCGTGGTAAGTAATAAATTGATGGAAATTCTGAATTGATTCTAAATCGAACTTTGTAAGAGTAAGCTCATATGTGTATGTATCATTGAAGAAAACAAAGTCGCCGGGAATCTCCAAAGGCCAGCTAACTGACAAATTGAGTGTTGGAAATGAATTATATTTCTGTAATTCTTTTAAGAGGCTATTATAGTCATATCCGACGTGCGGGGACTGTGCAAATGGATTGAAGGGTGTATTCAATGTGAATGCTGGAATAACTAAACATTGAATTAATAATTTCCATACTTTGGCATTATCCCATTGTAAACTCAAGAACCTCAGTAACTGGAATTGAGATGTAGGCAGAAATCGTATCAATTTCTGTATTTTGTTGATAATCAAATCACAAAATCGACTTGCGTCAAATTTTTTCAGGTAATTTCCAAAGAAAATCGCATCAATCAGTGCCTCTCCAAAGTTGTCCATGTTTGCATTGCAAAAAAACGGAGCTACGATTTGACAATACATTTGAAAATCAACATAAGCATACATGCATGTATAGAATGTCAAAGCTTGCGCTGATTGCTCCTTTGTTGAGAAATAACCGTATAATGCCGGAATTACAATATTAATGATGTGATTAAAGTGTGGATTATTGATATTCTTGATTACAGCCTGAACAAGAATTGGAGAGTTAGAATAAATTGCTTGTAAGAATTGCGAAAAACCTTGCGCTTGGATTGGATTGATAACTGTTAAAAAATCTACCGGAGTTTCGTTAGTGCTCATTATGTAATCGTTGAAGAGAGAGTTGTTTCGTTGGTTATCGATATAGTTTGTTGCGTATCTTTGATAGAAACTTTGTCTATTTGTGAAAGAAATCCTTCTCAGGAATTCACTTCCTCTCTGGTCCGTCTCTTGCAGCCTGTCGCTGATATTCGGGAAGATGAAAGGTCTCAACGAATTGTATTCATTGAGATACTTTTGCATTTTCACAAAAAAAAGTGAAAATGCAAAAAAATCAAAGAAAAATAGATCGACATGATTTGCTATTCTGTAAAAAAGAACAAAAGTTGAAATTCTATTTTTCTGACATGTAAAGGACAATCAAGCAAATTTTTTCAGAGAGATTCCCTGACATTTTGTAATGTAAAATGCCATGGCAACTAACATGTTCACATCAAAATGTTTTGGAATGCAATTTGTCATGAACGATTGGTAGAGTCCTTTCCATTATTGCTGCATGTTTCATTTCAAAATTAGGTATTCCGTTGTTTTTTGCGTTTGTTGTGTTTAAGGGAGTTTAAAATGCTATCTCTAGACTGGAACAAAACAATTGATCATTTTTGCACACACTAATGATATATAAACTTCATACCCTATAGTGTTCACATGCTATAATCGATATGCTTCGAAGAACAGACAGCTTTCGATTAAGTTATCAGAAACATCACTCGAAGCTGTAAAATATGAGGAGATTTACTCAAATATATGATATATTCTATGTGAATGTTTACTATGTATTCTAATGTTTTAGTTAAAATGATGAGATAAAGCAATGATTTTGGGATAGAATATCACAAATCATAAAATACCGTTTTAATTTGGTGTGATATCAATGAAATAGTATAATATTTCTATGAATATGTAGAACCAATTTAGAATGTAGTTCATAGATATAATGCTTCAGCAATTATTTCGTTAATGAGTGTAATATTAATTTGAATTGTTTTTTTATTGCTGAGTTAAGGCTTCATTTTTTTACGGACTTAATCAGTGTCATATATGAAATCAAAATAATGAATGTTGTTCTCAGACAAAAAATTGATGCTTTTGCCTTTTTCAACCATGCAAGAAAACATCAATTTCCGAGAACCTTATTTTGTCACTTTTTAGTCGGTGAGGCCTTAAGGATTTTTAAAATGCTATTCATTCGTAATGATTTTTAAAATTAATATTTATATTTGTCAAACTCTTTATAAAGCCATATAATAGATAATATATGTAAAAAATAATGCTTAATTATGCATTTCAAATTGCGTGAAATCAGCTAAATATTTGAATTTGTTGATTTTGGAGAAGTTTTGAGAATATTTCTGCTGCAAATTAGAGCAGGATTAATTTCCATAGTGAGGATAGTTGTTTGAAAACTAATAATATTATTGATAATAAATATGAGATGTTACATTTGAAATAATTGAAATATTGTACGTTATTAAAATTGATAATGAGTTTTCTACTAGTTCTTCATTGATTTGGAGGGATATCAGCGAAGGTATTCCTCTAGCCAGTGAAGAACTAGTAGTTTGTCGTTATAAAATTCACAACTTCTTCGATATTCTCGCAATTACATCAATATCAAGGACTCCTCAGTCAACAAGCCATTAGATACGAGTCTGTTCATCGTATTCCATAGCTTGTTGAATGCTGGTTCAGTCGAAATTCGTTCAGAGCGTTCTGATTCGATTTCATTTTACAATTTAACATTTTCTCTGGGTCTCTGAGGGTGCTAAGACATATGATGGCCTAACAATCTCAGAGACTCGCAGAAAATGCTATGAATCAAAATAATTCATTCATCGATTTACATTACTTGCTTTAGCTGCCTAATAGCACGATAAACAGATAGCTTGTGAGCACATGTTTGTCATTCTATTAGATAGCTAAAAAGATTTACGATTTATAATTCTCCGATAATAAAAACCATTAAAAATGATCAATTTCTGTCATAAGTTGTCCAGATATTTGATGCTCTGTAGAACTTGTGCTAGAAATTGATCATTTTTGATGATATTTACTAATCTTGGATAAATTACCAACATCAGACACAAGCAAACACGAAAATTACATCTACAGCTCCCGGATATTTGATGTATAGCCTACATAATGAAGTATAGCGATTAACTATTTCAAGATAGAATATCTTTGACAACCAATGAATTACATTAAAGTTTTTACTAAGATCTGATATGATAATTTATTTATATATTGCTTTAGTAGTTATAATTAAGCAGATGATTCCTTGTATGATACTAATAACAATGAGAGAATTAAATTTA
>JALKBU010000871.1:0-22161 GCA_023091735.1 Trichomonas tenax | reverse complement strand
TCATTTTCTTGATTTTTAATGATTTCCATAGACTTTTTGATGTATTTATTCATTAGCTCAGGTTGAATCGTTACCATCTATATATAGTTGCTTTTTTACTTATTAAAAATTAAATAATAAAAAAAAAATTAACTTAGTTTTTCCCACTATATATATTAGTTATTGTCCCCACTATATATAGTTACAAAAATTGGCAACTAACCCCCATTATCTACTACTATCAGTGATGAATATTACAATGTTAACTTCGAATTTTTATTCGTTAGTCATTGATATTTTCTTGTTTGATGGTGACAGAAATTGGCTTTACCTTGTTGATTTCATTTGCATCCCAATTGCAGTCTTTTTATTCGTTCATTTTGAAACAAAACCAGAAGTAATGGTTGTTGACAATGAAAACCAAAATGTACCTGATAAAGCAGCCAAAGGTAACCAAGAAGTTGAAAATGATGAAATTGTTGTCAGCACAGAACTTTAATTATTTTGTATTTAGCTTTGAGTTAAATAAAAACTCATCTTTCTTTAACGAACAACATATATGTATCAATGGCTTTTATGCCATAGAAATATAACGACTTAAAATGGAATAATTGTGCGTGATATTGTTATTCCCGGTAAATGTTGTTAAAACTACGCAAACTTGCTTAACATTTGCTTGCTTTTCTATAGTTTAACACATATGTTCTAAAAATGAGTTGGTGTATATAAAATCGAAAAACTTATTACTTAAAGAGTTTTAAGAATTTTACTCTATAACACTACATACAGCTATAGTTGCAGGCAATAACAATTAATGTTAGATGTTTAACAATAAGCTTTTCAAGAAAATCAAAATATTGAGGACTTTATGATGTTATTTTAGATGTTTGTCAAATAAAAACTGCAGAATATTGGTTACTTTTTATGTTACTGGTGTTTACCGGATCTAAATCAACACTTGTCGATTATTCTCGTTAGATAAAAATCAAAAAGTTTGCTATTCAGATGATAACAAAAATGTAGTCAGTTTAGTGAAAATTGGCATTGATATCCGAAGCAGTTCTGTTTATAATCACAGACTAATGAAAAAATTGTTTATAAATCACAAAAAATTAACTCTATAGGAGGAGAACTCAGTTAGTTTAGATGTGTCAGAAGTGGTTTATGAGATTGTTATAAAAATATTATGAGACTATTGAAAAAAATATCTTGATCTTGATTTGAATAATGATATTTGGACTGATTTCGTTTCATTATTTGATGGGAAACGAAAAGGCAAAGGAAATAATGAATGAATGACTTGTTACCAAGATACGCGGTATTCAATTAAAAGAGAAGGGTTAAACTGAAATTGTGATGTGAAAATATCAACCTTGGCCTAATCTGCATAGATATTCCTGATTTCTGGTCAGAAGAATACCTTTCATTCGAAATATTTTGCATTTTTCGATGTTCGGCCAATAAATGATATTTTTGGACTACAAACCAAAAGTCAATTCTGGATTCACAGAATTATCAGGCGTCTTAAAACATTTAAAACAAGATTTTCAAAGCCATTTTCCGAAAATGTCGCAAAATAGCCTATTTCGATTTGAAAAATATCACATCAAAAGATTGACTTGCTCCAACAATTTTCTTAACAAGTAAAAGTGAACTTTCAAAATTGAAATAAAAAGTGTCAGTCATTGAAAATTTTAGACGAAAAGTATCACTAATTGAAAGAAAAGTGCCAATGATTGTGTGGCATTTTGATAGAAATATATTCTGCAATTTAACAATGATCTAACAATACGATATGTCTTTAAAAATGGAAAGAAAAATTCAATTCGTTTTCATATCGATTTTAGATTGATCTATGTAAAGAGTTGTTTTTAAAATTTAAAATCAACTCTCAATGATTGTGTTACAAAATATCGAAAATTGAGAGTTGTTTTTAAAATTTAAAAATAACTCTTTACATAGATCAATCTAAAATCAATATGAAAACGAATTGAATTTTTCTTTCCATTTTTCAAGACATATCGTATTGTTAGATCATTGTTAAATTGCAGAATATATTTCTATCAAAATGCTATTTTCTGACACTTTTATCTGGTCAAATGAGTTCACCACATGAAATAAGACCAATTATCTCTTTAATAAAAAAAGAAATAATGTGTAAACAGTCTGTTATGTAATTATCACCGCCTAAAACAATGTTCTTTACATTCATTAAAAATTACTAATATTTTGTAACATAATTGAGATAAAGCAATCAAAATAAAGCTGAATCTTGTGATGCTGGATGATATGTATCATCAAATCTCACGGTAAAAGAGGAACTTTCTGCAGTAAAGCACGAAATTCCAATTGATCCTGAAGAGTGGAACCTCTGTATCTTATTTTTCCTAGGTTTGTTCATCTGTGAGTTATAAATGCTGAAATGGCGCTTCAGATCGCCATTCAGCACGTGATTCTTATCTCTCATTGGGATATAACCTCCTGTTGTCAAATTGCTGAATTCTTCGAAGAATCTCGAGTACCCGCCTGACAGTAAGAAGAGGTGTTTGTGCGTGAGCTCTGGGTATGTGTGTAATGAGCGATCGTAAGATCTAAACATTTTCATAAAGTTAGGACCGCGATCTTGTGAAAATTCACCGTGAAAGAAGAAAGCCACATCCTTTCCACTGTGCTTTTTGAAGAGATGCATCATCTGCTGGTAACTGTTGACGTTTTTCGCACCAACAATGTGGCCACCACTGTATTCGTAGTCGAAACGGCAGTCAACAACAATAAGCTGCTGGTATGGCATCATTGTGTCTCCATTTATCCACCTTGACAAGAAGGAAGGTGAGATGTGTACGAACTCTCCTCTCTCAGACATGCTAATTATGTCATTGACATTCTCTTCGACGGCATATGGAGGTATCATCGCTATGTTATCGAAATTGTCGAGCTCTGGAATCGGTATCGCGCACTCAGACAGCGATGATTCCTTCATTCTGAATTATTTTGAATAGTTTACGGGATAATTGAAATGTTTACTTGAACATTTGAATAGTTTACGTAAAAAACTTTTGCATAATCAGTCCCATACATTGATAGAATAAAAATGACAAATTTGCCACAAAAATTTTCAAGTGTTATTATTTTAAATATAAGCTGTATACATATTTTGCATTCCAAATAATTAGTTTTTTTGTGAAATAACAATGTTTTTCTCAGAAAATTGTGAATTTATTGGAAAATCTCGAGATTTTTTTATTTTTAATGGATAAATGCTTGATTTTTAATTTTCACACATTTACCAATATTCTACCTATCAATCCCGCATAGAGCCATTTGGAAAAAAGTCAGGATGGAACATTTTTTGAATTAATGATTGGTAACATTCTATCAAACATGTTTTTAATCCAAACACTTTATAATATAGCACTAGTATAGCTTATTCCCAAAAACATTGATCGATTTTAATATTTTACACGTTTTTTGTTGAATTTTATCACTCAGTCATTGAGTTTCAACGATTACTATATGCCATAATCACTTCTCGGATTGTATATTGATGTTGTGGTATCTTGAGTGAATAAAATGGAGGTTAAACTATTGTAATTTTATAATGCGACGGGCTCGGCCAAAACTATTAAATGTATGATTAATTCTCTGAAGGCAGTTTATATTTAACTCAACGGCCTTGATAAAATAGAGATTTTATTGATATGATGGGGTTTGTTTATAGAAACTTGATGGGCTTAGAATTTAATATATATACACTGTGATTATACTATTCTATCATATAGTGCAATCCAAATCAAAACTTAATCCAAGGTTCAAAAATAAGAATTAATTATAGACAAAGAAATTCATACAAAACATTTATATATAACACAGTAATATGATTGAATATAGATAGATAGATTCATTACACTGATTCTGATGATTTGATCATATCATCAATAGTGACTTCTTTCAGTAAACTAAAAGTGTACTCGACAATTCCCTGCAAATAAAGATTGCTTATCAATGAAACATGAATTGATAAACCATTATTGATTGAAATTGCTTCGGGTTGAAGGTTAAATATGAATGCAGCAACTTTTGTAATCACATCTTGGTTTTTGATTAGTTTTAGCAGATTTGCTAATTCTTCTGATGAAAATGATTTTGGATCTTTACTCATAACATATGAAGAGTATTCAAAGTCTATTTTTATGTGGTTACTTGGTACATTTTTAAGTGTTTCGAGTCGATAATTGATATCTTGAAAATATAAATCGAGTTTTGTTTCTTCAATTTTGATTTTAGATGATTTATCTGAATATATTTGCATTAATCTGTCTAATTCTTCTTGAAGAATCGAACTGCAAATTAACATCATTGAATATTTCTTTTTAGAGTTTCTAAGATCTGAAATTAGCGTTTGTATATCATCTTTAAAATCTTTAACTGATTTGTAGTTGTTCCTTTGCACTTTTAGAGAAATATCTTGAAAGGAAATAGGAAACTCGAAGGATTCTCCTTGATAATCCACTCTGTGTTCCCAAAATATATTCGAGATAGGAAGATTCAGCAATCCTGACAATATTTTTTCGCATATTGTCACATTCGAAGAATTCATCAATAAAAAGTGATTTGAACTCAAGGGGATCTCAACTATTCTATCGTTAGCATCAATGTTATAACAGTTATTTTTTGCTTTATTCCCAAATATATCAATTGTATATTTAATAATTTCATTTATAACTCTAACATTAGTGCTGACTTGAACCATACTAATAAATGGTAAATATATTTTCATCCAATCAAAACATTTTAATCTTGATATTTGAACACCACTTCAAATCTGATATATTACCATTAATGCTGTCATCTACATATTGATAACACAACCAATAACACAGTTATATATGATATTTTCCAAGGCATTTTTTATGCGAATTTTCGAAAGTGAACTTATCTTTGTTTATGCATCCAATAGCATTAGTGAACACTTTTATGCCTATGTTTCCTTTTTTTCCGCCACGGGTGCCACTAATTTTCAAACAATTTCAAATCGTTAATTCTTTTATCATTCAAATTTGAATTTAACCGCCTCTTTTCTAATTTTTGCAAATTTTTCTCTTAATTTTTTTAATAAAAGGGGGGTTGTTGATTAAATTATGGGGGTAATGGCTGTGGAAGCCTGACACATGTCAATGGCAGTGTAACGAGTAAAAACATCAGTTTTCCACCTGCCCATAGACTTTATTGTAAAATCTGGAATATTCATAAGAGCTGCTTCGTGGGCAGCGCCCTTTCGAAAATTGTGTGTACTGTAGTTATTGTCATGAAAGAGAATTTTGAAGGTATCTTTAATTTTCGCTCTGTATGTCGCTGCAGTAAGTGGGAAGATTTTAGAATTTTCTGACACTTTTTTCCATGTCTGTCTCTGAAGAGCAAAATTAAATGCTTGATTGGGACAGGAAGCCAAGGTACTAGCAATCTGGTCCACAGTTTTTCCTTTCAGAAGCATTCTGGAGAGTAAATCGCTGATTATTTTAAAGATCGAGTCTGAAAGGAAGAACTGTGGACTGGATTGCTAGCATTTTGGCTACCAGTGCCAATGAAGCACTTAATTTTTCTTTTCAAAGTAAATTTAAACAAATATAGGATATCATTCTTCCAATAATCATTTATAATCATATGCCACGTAAATATTTATTTATCAAATATGAATGTTTACATGTCAGATAATACCACTTTTTCATGACAACTATAGGTACGCAACATGAATTCTAATATTTAAATATTACCAGCCATGTAGAAGTATCGAAAAGCAAATTATTTTATAACTTATTTATGCTGGCAGTTATTCCAAACCTTTTTTTTTTTCAATATTTTTGAAAAAATATGATTATAATTATTCATCAAGATCATTATCAAAGTATTGTATTTTAGAGTTTTTAATTTTTCCACACATGGTCAAAAGTGATTGTAGAATTAATTTCATTTTTTTAAAAAAAACACATCAACATGATTGTATCAGCATATCAGATGGCTCAGCTAAAGACAGCTACAAAGCTCCAATTGTATCTATGTAGTAAAACAAACCCAACGAAGTCTATCGTTGTAACGAAAAACTCATTCATCTCTATCATCGATAAACTCTATCCAAACAAAGAAAATATGTATTTATATGGTGGACAGCTTTTAGAAAAGAACAGAAGGTTTGATTTCTACAGTATGAGGAACGAGGAATTCATCTATGTCAAGACAAAAGATGATCTTGAAGTTACACCAATAGAAATCCAGAATATTGTTAAGACAGAAAAAGAAACTCACATGTTTTCAAAGGCTTCATATATGTCTAAAATCACAGCAAACAATGAGCTTAGACGCGAGATATGCCGCTTAAGTGATATTAGGTTAATGAAGTCTGAGATGAAAGGACGACCACTCAGGAAATATTCACCACCAGAGATGAAAAAAGACACACAGGAATTCATACTTTCTGAAAAGTCGTCTGGACCATCCACAGAACCTCTCCCTGTATTTTGGTAATTGCTGTATTATTGCTCTGTTTTTAGATTAGTATATACTAATCAGAAAAAACAATTATCGATTTTTTCAATGTAGACCACAAATAAGGTTAATTCCTGTTAAAAATACCACAGTCAAATTTAAGCTTAGAATCAACCAAATATCTTTGGTATAATTAATTTACCATTGTACATTGTCGGGCATTTTTTTCCAGAATTTTTATTTTTTGAATGGACAAATTGCAAAAATAAACGGCTATTTTGGCTGTTTAGCAATGTATGCTTGATGTTAAGACCTTACTTCTAGCATATGCGCCAGCCTTAGCTACAACGTTGTATCTCATTGTTAGCAGATTATCGCATTTCGTGATTTTCATCTTTCGATATTTCGTTACTAAGCGTTAATTTATCAAGTTAAGCGGTAGGACTGTAGCCTACATACATTGCATAAGCGAATATATCATAATATTTTCGATTTTAAATCAGTTTGAAAACGTGATTTTTTATTCGATTTACAAATCATCGTTGAATCGCATGTATTCCATAAAATTCGATTCTACTACTACCATAGATTCATTCCCTGATTACTATTTGTTCACTAAATCAATATTTCTTCTTGAATATGCTATTCATTTGCTAAATTATTAAAAATTCCAATTTCATATAACAACATGCATATTACACCATAAGTAGAACTTAAATATCATGAATTATTGATCCATTACGCTCAATACTATTGCGTGTTTGTAGCAAAACATGCTTTAAAGTAATATTAATGAATAATTTTTGAAGGCTATAGGTACAGTGATTAATAGAATATTATATAAGTATCACAAATCCTAATATAAAAAATATAATAAAAAAAAGGATTTTATTAAAAAGCTTCATCGTGCAAATTTGCAGTTGCAATATCATTGCGTATCACATCGATCATATGTATTTGTGGTAGCATATCCACATGTTATTAAATTAGAGGACCAATGTATAGTTGTTATATACTACTTATATCTGGACCCCGGATACTAGCTTATCTAGTTTATGCCCAATTCGAAGTGAAAAGTAGTTTATAACAACTATTTGAAAATATATGAATACCTTTTAAAAAATGGATTTACGACGTGTAAACTTATCTGATATGTAAATCTTGTCAATGCCAAATTAATATTTAGATGAGTTCTGGGCAAGATCAAGAGGTTAATCAGGATAGCAAGATTATACATTTCAAGCTCAAAATGGTCACAGCAGGCTTCTACCATATGGGCTTTTATTATGTATTTCCATTTGTCTCTAGTATAGCAATAACCTACATATAATCAAAAACACTTAAAAATCGTATTTTGTCATATTCATAGATAGCATAATATATGTGATATTAAGATCCACTTATCATTTTCGTATATATCTATTACACACGAAGAAATTAAGCAGCAAAATATTTTATGTAGTCTTACATTTGACACGTAATGTGATATGATGTAAGTGAACTTGTCAGATTTGAAAATAAGCCATAAAATTGCAAATATAGGATATTCTGTGTATGCGAAAACTATTTATCAACACAAATCAACTTTAGAGCACATTATTAAAAAAAATATTTCGATATTCTAGTTAAAGCTGCTTCTATTGTCCCATACACAGTGAAAAGGTCATTGATGTCATGCATGAATGGATTTTCCACTATGTATGGGACAATAGAAACAACTTTAAAAAAATAAAAAGAGCAATGGCATTTGAAATTCTCTAGTTTTTCTGTGGCAGTGCAGGATCATAGCTGGCTGTTTTGTATCCATGTAGCAATGCTGCACTGTCACATAAAAAATGGAGAATCTCGAATGACATACAAATGTTGTGTTTCATGCAAAAGCCACAGTGATGATGTTACAGCGTAGTTGCTGTGTAACATAGTTACTAAGTTTTTGGCATGAAACACAACATTCTCGAAATGTAAGAAATTTTCTGATTGGAATGTTGTTTTTTTCCGAGTGTAATTGATATACCGATGGTACTATGGACTAGGATACCACAGCATCATCGATATATCACTCACACTCGGAGTGATTTTGAAAATGTCGGCAATATCTTTATTATCTAGCAATCCTCACGGTGTAGATGTAATCACATAACTTGTTATGTTACAACCCAAACGAGAGGATGACTAGATAGCAAATCTATTGCAAATGAAGATTTAGAATTATATTTTGATAAAGCTAATTGCAGTAAACTCATAATATATATTGTATTGGAGTCATTATCATGTTAGAATATAGAGAGTTTATTATTTTTGACATAATATCACATATTATATTTCTGTGCCTTTTCAAAATTTGAAAAGACAAACCATCGCAATATAAATAGACTTAATATAGTATGCTAAATATGTTTGGATTTATTGTAAACTATACAATAATCCGCCTCATAAAATGTATTGAGAGAGCAATTGCAAAATGTGTCGGTTATATTATATATTCGATGTGTATTATAGTGTTATTTTACGCCATTGAATATTTTTCCACAATTTATTATGTAATTGTGATAATCACATTATTTTTAGTAATTTATTACAAAGTTAAAAACCACTTTATTTCTATTTTAAAACATGATAAAAACATATCATGATGAACGGTTAATATTCTATTATAATTTATTTGGATTTTTATTCTTCCTCTCAATATTTATTTCTCCTCAAATTTTCTTTCATCATAATTTTATAAAATAATTGATTTTTATTATATTTATGATATGTATTTTTTATATAATTTGTTATTGTAAAGAAAAATGTCAATTATGTTTTCTCAAATTATATTATACCGAGGGCACAATGACCTCTAAGCAAATTGAAAGGGGCTTAAATTACACAAAAAATACTGTGTGAAAAGCTTTCTTAGATCATAAAGATCATAATACTTAAAATAATTTACAAAATATTGAATGCCCATCTTAAGCACTTTTTTCAGATGAATTCTATAATGTTACATCCTTTATTCACCAATTAAATTGATATATTTCTTAATTTGACTATCAACGCCAAAATACTCATCGTGCATTGAGTCTGACCTTTCAAGCACCTTATAATAACATGTAATAAAAACATTATTAATTTCAGATTTTATTTCATTGAACTTCTTAATTATTTCTTCGTTATTTCGGTCATCTTCACTCTCGATTATATTTTCAATTTTGATTTCATGGAATATGTTATTAACTATCCTCATAATCTCTGTGCTAGATGGTATCTGACTCTGGTCTTCCACGCATGTTGGTACAACAATTTCATCTATAATTCTTTGTCTGTAATGTGGCTTTAATACCCAAGAAGGCTTTGATTCCGAATGCTTTTTATTGAACCATTCGCCAGTAAGAAGAGAGAAAACGTTCGCGCCAAGTAAGTACGCATAGTCAATTTCATTGCTCTTGTTGTAATTCGCTGTATGAGCCTTATCTGCATTAGATGGGTCTAAGTTATCGAAATCACAAATATGTGCAAAATATCCAGAGTCGATAATGATGTTATTTGGAGACAAGTTGGGATGGTTCAAATGTGACTCCTCAAGAGTCATCAACATACTTGATAAAGAGCAAATTGTTCTGCACTCAGCAATGCACTTCTTAAACAAATTATTTGGATAAATGTTTGCATAAAAAGCTTGTCTTAGTGATGGAATCAAAATGACTTTAACGAAAAATGAATTTGCTTTGAGAATTTGAGCCCGTGAGTTTGGAGTTAAATCATTATCTTGATTGCCATCATCCGTACTAGATTCATCTGTTTCTTTGTTGCTATCTTTATTAAACTTTTGTAATTCATTACGCATGCTGTTCGCTTTTGTCAATTTTGCAACAACTTTTGAATTTTTGGGCTTTGGGAACTTGACAACAATATACTTCGAGTTCAAATCTTTGTTTATCTTGCAAAAATAACATTTGCCATAACTTCCTTCACAGAGCAATGCTATCTCTTGGCAAAACAGAAATTCGTTAAGTTTGATGTGCGTCGATTTATCTAAGAAATGGATAATCTTGGATTCGTCGAGAAAGCTGTATGTGATATCCAACCAATCCTCACTCCTGTCGTATAATGGTTTGAATCTTGCAAGTTCGTTAATCAAGTAGCTGAAGTGGAAAAGATACTGAAGAACATAACGTTTGTCTTTGTATTCAGTTGTTAAGAGTTTGTAAATGTACTGGACCATTTCGCGATGCCATTTGATCTGCAGACTTTGATAGAGTTTGTTGATTTTGTTAATAAATTCGAAATATGTTTTTGGATTGAAATATTTCGAATAAATATCCAAGCTTAACTCTCTCCATATCTTTTTGATGATTTCGAGGATCCTGTTCTCCGATGATTTATTCATGTTATCGTTTGCAATATAAAGTTCATTCATATAAGAATTATTATTATCGATAATATTGAGATATTCATCAGCAATTAGATCCAGATTCGTGATGTCTACGTTAAATAGTTGTTTGGACTGCTGTTTCATAAGTTCTTCGATTCTTTTGTTGAAATTAGGATAAATCTTACAATTGCTAAATGATATCTTGGTGAGCATCTTCAGGCTCATAAGGAAATCAAAAACAGCATCAGAGAGCTCATTTCCATTGAATATAACACCAGTAATATTATAATTTGTTTTGAATTGTGAAGTTTTTAAATTTCCACCATATTTCATATTACTGACATCAATGGTTAGATACGTGCTTCTAGTTGTAAGCTGTTTCAAGTGTTCGAGCAAATCAAATAAATTATCACTTGGAAGATTCTCGAATTTAAGAGAATTAATAGATGGTTCGTATTTTTGTAGTGATGTAATATCTAAATTTGTCGCATCATAAACGATTTTTTCAGTTCTTTTCTTGAATTTTGTGATTTCCTTGATGTTTCCGTTCAATTCTTTATTATATGTAATAATAACCCTCGGATACTTGTTTAGTTTATCCTCTATTACCTTTGAAATGCAAGAATCCTTGATTATGACATTTTTGACGTTAATCTCTGGTAAATATTGTGTTAATTCCTGAGAAATGTTATTAATCTCGATTGCATCGAAGAACTAACATTCTGATATACTTTTTAGCAAATCTGTTGAAGCCGGGATTGGATCAATATCGAAAACCAATGTTTTGGCACAATTAATGTTTTCTTTGAGATACTGTATAATATGGATTGATAAATTGTGGTTTATAAGCTTTGAAAGAATGATTTTAACATGTTGAAGCAAAATAAAACCGAGAATGTGGAATTTTTCTTCATCTTTTAACTCATTGGGAAGCTTCTCTAAGCATTCATTGAAAAGGGGCTGAATTGGGTACTTTTCTACCTCCATTTGCTGAATTAATTCATCCAGCCATTTTTCTATAATTTGATTACAGAGTGAATTTGACATAATTGAAAAGTTTTGTCAAATATCGTTGATTGATTTTTTTTACATGTCATAATGCCACATATGTCAAAAAATATTAAAATATTCTTTTCCACGCGTTTTTTGAACGTATATCAATTAGAAAAAGTGAGATTACTATGGTATTCCATGAACCCTTACGAAGTCGCCATGTAGTCAATAGATTTGTACTCAAAGACGTGCCAATAAAAATACGACATGTATAATTCATTTACGTGTCAGTTATGAGTTTAATTTTATTTATGATGAAAAATAATACTTTTATACCAAAATAAGATAAGGTTACAACAGCCCAGATGTATTGTTATAATTATGAAAGACAATTTCTTCCTGTTCATGATATTTTAAAAATTCCATAACAATATATTATGAATAGATGCAAAAAATTTACTGAAAATCGATTATACAGCCTATAGAAAGACTATTTATGTAAAATATCCAAAAATGGCGTTTATTAATTTTGTGTTTTGGACAGAACAATAGGAACATATTATCATATAAAACGCAAACTTGGCGCAGGATCATTCGGAAAGATATATCTTGTCGAGCATACGCTTACACATGAGTATTACGCTGCAAAATTCGAACCTTTAGATTCTCCAGCTCCACAGCTGCACTATGAAGCAAAACTATACAAGAAATTCGCCGGAGGATCTCATGTTCCAATGAGCCATTGGGTAGGAATCGAGAAAAATCATCGAATTATGATAATCGATTTACTGGGTTCTTCTCTAGAAGATTTATTCCAAAAATACGGTCAAAAACTATCCCTAAAGACTGTTTTGATACTTGCTGACCAAATGCTTTCGTCAATTCAATACATTCACAGCAAAAATTACATCCATCGCGATATAAAGCCAGACAACTTCATGATAGGCACAGGAAAGAATTCTGTTCGTGTTTTTTCAATAGATTTTGGTCTCGCAAAGAGATATAGAGACAATATCACTCACGAACACATCAAATACATCGAAGGCAAAAGTTTAACGGGAACAGCTCGTTATGCATCGATTGGTGCACTTAGAGGCCACGAGCAATCTCGCCGTGATGATCTTGAGGCGCTCGGATATGTTTGGGTCTATTTTCTTAAAGGCAAACTCCCATGGATGGGAATTAATGCAAATTCACGCGATGAAAAGTACAAAAAGATTGCAGACATCAAAGAAGACACTCCTATCAATGTTCTTTGCTCTGGTCTGCCATTAGAGTTCCAAGATTACATGAACTACGTGAGAAATCTTGGTTTCCCGGAGACTCCAAACTATTCATATCTTCGTGAACTTTTTCGAAATGCTTTCAAGAAATATGGATTTACCAATGATCTTGTTTTCGAATGGACAACGCCAATTGTTACCATTGGAAAGGAAAACTTTGCACCTACTGCAAGAAACAAAGCATCAGACAATATTAGACAGAAATCTCCTCGATACAGAGTTGATTATCAAATCGAGAAAAATCGCGATAACATTAATGAAAAGAATCATTATTCACTTTATAAGCCTCAAAAGACATCAAATATTCGTGTTTCAACGACACGTGAATATGCTTTCCCAAGTCGCGCAAGTAAAATACCAAGAAGGGTCATCCAGTAATCTTATTTGTTGTTATTCTAATAAAAACTGTCATGATTAAAGGCCTGTTTAACCGTTTTCACACTATACAATTAATTCTATGAATTATTTATTTTTAGTACCTTTTCAAACATGATAATCAACATGTTGAATTTTCTCAAGAAATATTTTTCTGCTCAATAATTTTCCTTGAGAAATTATATACATACAGTAGTGCCAACAAAATGGTCATTATAATTATCGAATTTTATTATGTATCTTCATGTGCCCTCGTCGAAGTGTCTTAAAGGAAAAGTTATGTGTCCAAGTAAACAATTTTTGTGATCTTTTTCGTTTTTCGTGAAATCTGATCCGAAAAGTCTAAAAAAGTCAAAAATAAATCATCAATATAATACACACAGATTACATATATCCACTAAAATTCGATCTCAAATTTGTTCAAAATAATATCAAAATGTGACCAAAAATAGGGTTTTTCTCCAAAAAAATTGCAGGGTTTTGTAAAGCTAGGACACATAAAAGTGATGTTTGGGCACTTCTGACATGTAAGGGACACATGTTCAATGAAAACGGTTGGAAAGTGGACACACCTTTGACATGTAAGGGACACACCATTCAATTAAGTTCTATAAGGTTCTTGTAAACAATAAAATTTGTAAACAAAGGAAAAAGGGAGGAGGAGAAGAAGAAAAAAGAAGGAGAGGGATATCTTTGAAATCTTGGCGAACTTTGATTGCTTTTGAACTGCGGCGCTATCATCGCCGAAGGCCTGATTTTTTTTGATATTTTGAGTATCCACGAAACACCAAAAATGTATCACTTTTCCAAAGCGTAAAATTTATGAAGTTTTGAGGGTCATTGCAGGCGGGGGGGGGGGGGCATCCAAACGGTTAGACAGGACCCTTAAATTAATTTACACACGCCTCGAGAAAAATTTTGAATTCATTGACTGAACAAATGCTTGATATTCATGTACAGAATTACAAGTGCAAACTTCGTGAAGTTTCATGAAATAGCAGAATTTTCCGAAGTAACTCGTGAGTTGGATCGTTATGTTTGTTATAACATTGTTAATATGTATAGTTACGTTACATATTATTTCAGTATCCGAATAACAATTAGAAACAACGAGATTTCCAGAACTTTGGAATGTGCTTTGAGCTTTATTTCCAATAAAGGAGCATGAAGAAATTTTACAAGTTTCCATTTCACAATTGAGGACGCAAATTGGCTCACCAATATTAAGATTGTCAATAAAATTGCTAAATTTGACATTCATAAACACACCATTTATACAGAAGAATCCACCATTCAAAGGCTTAGATGTGCTGTAATTGAAAAATGTCGAATATCTAATGAAACTATCCTGACCACTTTGATATCGCGCTATAGTCTCTTGAGATCGTGGAGTGCAGTTATGGGAATAATTAAAGGAATTATAAGCAATTCTTTGACCTCTGCTATAGAAAATATATGGAGTTTCTGTATTGGAACAGCTAAAAACAGAAGGACAATTATATATTTGGTAACAATAATGAAATCGATGATTCACGAAAATAATTTTGACCTATACCTGAAGCTTGGACATAGCTTGCAGTACCTATACCTGAAGAAGAAGAATGTATATAGCAAACATATACATGTATGCATTCGTCTTTATCTTTAAAAGATAAAGAGCCTCCATCAGAATTCGATTGAAATGTATAAAAAACGGTGTATTCTGCTAAAAGTTTATAACCATGTGATGCTGTAACAATGTTGACTACACCCGTTGTGAGAAATGGATATAAATAAACACTCATTAAATAAAATGAGTCTTTATCACTGACCGTTAAAGTTTCCAGCTGCTGTCCTTTGGAAGAAGCAGCATATCCGGTCGAGTAATATGCGTATCAAGAACGAACTAAACACTATAAAATTTATTAAAATGACACTTTTTTGAGCAGAGTGACATAAAATTTTAAAATTCAAAAATTTACCACAATTTATTATCTTCTCAATATTTTGATAACAAACTTCAAATATTTTCAGAAACTAGTCCCGCATGTAAATTTTGTCAAGTAAATTCAATTACATGTCATATTGAATTATCGACCTTGATTCTTTGGTAAATGAATCAACTTGATGTTTGCTAATTGTACGTATGATTTTTTTTTGCAATAATGCCCTTATCACGTATCATGTACCACAAAAAGAGTCTTGTAGGAAGCACCAAATTAGCTTTTACAATGGGTATTGATGTTTGTCAATAATATACAATGAATCCAGTTAATCCAAAATTTTGATTAACAGATTTATAAGAAATATTGACTTAGTTTTGATGCACATCTTAGTTATCTGAAGGATAGAATTAGATCGCGCTTAATATTTTGGTCATTTATTATTATGTTTCCATTCTTATTTCATCTTGGGTTTTCAATTCTTATAGAAAACTCGCAAATTTACTCTAAGAATGTAACGAAAGATGAAGAGCTCTCGTTTGAGATACAAAACATTAACTACATGTTTTTTGTTTATCCAAATTCAAATTGGAGCTGCTCAATCCTTCAAAATAATGCAGTAATCAAATTTTCGCCGCCAATGCAACATGGATATATAACAAATTTGAATGTAAATGCGTCAATTTTGTTTAAATTTAATTCGAATATTACTTTTATTGTCCAATTTCGAATTATATCTTCGACATATGAATCCGTTGTCATAACAACGCATCCAAACGAATATTTACAACAATATTCTGATACTACTTTTATTTGGCACCCATATCATAGATTTATACAAGGAAGTGATGGAGAAAAACATTTTGTTGTCCGTGGAGAAACAAATGAACCAACATATCCTTTCTTTGCTGAATTCCCGTTCAAAACTTCACAAATAATTCAACAAACTGTATCAAATTACTCTCTCTTATCGTCAGGATGCCTCTATAACTTCCCGTGTTTAATCAGTTTGCGAAAATCTTCTAAATGTATTTTATCAATTCCATTAAAACAAGGAATCACAACGATTTTATACAATAGCAACGAAATTTCGACTATTTTAGATCCATTTCAACCAATTATTCAGTTTTGTTATGGTGAAAAGTTATTGATATTTTATCCATTCGCAAAATCAAAAGAATTATTTATTAATTATATAGCTATCAAGGATGATATCTCATGTGATGAGATTCATGTCAATTATCAAGATAGAAGAGCAGTCTCGATTTCAAATTCGAAGTGGATTTCAGTTGCTGTTGGAAACGCATCGTCGAACATATGCCTGCTCTACCTCTCAGACGAAAATCAACGCATTAGGATTGATTATGAAATAAATGGCATCGAAAAATTCCAATTAATCAGACCTAAAAAGATTCAAGCTTATTCGAAGCAAGACAGCATTATATTCCAAGATTCGATATTCATGATTATTCCCCAGAAGATGCCTTCATATTCGTTTATAGCATACTTCATAATGAATGATAAAAGAATGACTTTGAAAGGAAACAGCAAAATTATTAATACATCGCAAGAATGGTATTTTCATGACATATTTAAGACGCAAAACGAGCCAAGCGAAATAGTTTTAGATGCTCCATTTGCAACATTCTCTTTCCCATACTCCATCAAAGCATATTTTGTGAATCCAGGAGCCAAATTCAAGCTTTGGAATTCAACACCAAATCTTCCATCAGAAATAACGGCTGAAGTTTATACTGTAGAAAATTCTCTCTACCAAACATTGCCTCATAATGATATTAGTTTTTGCTTCTCAGACTTCGCTGGATACATTGATATAACAGTCAACACAAAGCAAACACTTTATCATGCTTTTGTTTTACAAAACAACACAAAATCAGAGCCACTTCCTTTCAGATGTAATGATTTCTATGTTACATCATTTATTGTTTCTTATTTTACAATGAGCATAGAAGGAAAACCATGCAATGTCTCTTTCAAGCGTGGATGGAACACTTGCATTTACTACGAAAGATTCAGCGAGCACCAAATCTCTATAACAAACCCATTTACAAAACACATCAAAATTGATGTATACAACTCTGACATGACATTGATAGACATCACAGAGAAGATTCCAACAGGGTCAACACTATTACATATCAAAGTTATGACTCCGCCACATGCAGGAAGTATCAAAATCATTGATGCTTGCATTTCAGATTGTCAGAAACTTCAACCAGTAACATTCAGTACAACAATCGATGAGAACTCTGACGGCGGTGATGCACTGAGTGTATCTGAATTTGTTACTAACATATCAACAAGAAAGAAGATCATATTTTTAGTAGTTTTATTATTCGGCGTTATTATTTTCAGTTTAGTTGTCATGACAGCAGCAATCGTCGCTTGCTTCATTTCTCGAAGACAAAGATTCCCAATATATCCAAAGACATTTAGAGATATAGATGATGATGTAGTATACCCAAGATTCGCGATTGGTCATCCTGTTCAACTCATTCAGCCAGCTTCATTCCAGCCAGTTTATCCTGCAACGTATTACTTGGCTGTTTCTTAAGTAAATATTTGTTTGTATTTTTTTTTCTCAAAATCTTCAATTTTTCATGAAAATTTATTAATGAATTGAACAATTGACCAATATCGAAAATCAAACTAAATATAAAAAGGCAAGATCGAATATAATGGATTTATCATAATTAAAAGCGAAAAGGAAGGAAATCAGTTTTCATATAATGCGATCAATGAAAATGATGATGCAAATAGTTAAGATTCAAGTTGGAACATGCGAATTCATTGTCATTTTCACTTATTAAATCTGATTTCTTTTAAATAATTCTATAACTGCAACAAATAACCAAAAATTCATAATACACTTCAATTAGTCATCAACTCCATTTCTGTCCAACCATTTATTTTATATCAATTACCAAATGATCACAAAACATCAATTATCTCAGCAAAAAGCATATAAATTTATATGTTTTCTTTTATGTTATCATAATATAGATATATATCTATATTTTCACATAGATTATTTTGGTAGATTATGTGCTTTTAGCATAGAAAATGAAGAAGTTTTAAGTGGGAAAATTTGTGTATAAAAACAAAAAAAAAAGAAAAAACAAATATAAACACAGATAATGCATAAACAAAGAAAGGATAAAACGACGAAAGATCGTCAAAAAAAATAAAATCCATCTTTTGATTTAACCTTATGCATAATATGCGCCAGAACATGCAAATTCATCATCAAATTTCCTAAAATCTTCAACAATTCAAAAACAAGAACCTTAAATCTGAAAATCCCATAAAACTTAAAATATAATAATTACTCATAATGTAAATTCTAAATTTTATAATTTTGGACTTGAAAAAATCGTTTAAAATTTAAAATATAGATAAATTTGATATCTGTAGTTTTAAATTATGCAAAATTTTGAGATTTCGAAATTAAAAACTATAACAAAACGTGACAGCTTACGATCGCATATTGAGTGGAATTCAATATGCGCCACGTGCGGCGGCTTTCGCTTCCTGCGAGCCTCAACAGTCCGCGCTCAGTGACGATAGAGGACACACACGAAGAGAGGATAAAGAAGATCAACCAGTACATTTGTCTCTGCAAATTAGGTTCCGGCGCATTTTCTAAAGTTTATTTAGCGCAAGACACATCAACAAGTCAGTACTACGCACTCAAAATGGTGAAAACATCTGAATTGTCGAAGACTGGAAACGGTTTGCAAACTTTGGAGAGAGAAATTCGTAATATGAAATTAGTTAAACACAAGAACATTATCAACATGAAAGAAGCTCTACATGCGAAAGAAGAAGGCATCGCTTGCATCGTTTTCGAATGGGCTGACTGCGGAAGCGTTGAAAATTTGATTGAACGAGGTTTTATACTTGATGAGAATGTCTTAGCATGCATTTTCTACCAAATCGTCCAAGGCCTGCAGTTTTTGCACGATCAAGGAATCGTTCATCAAGACATCAAACCATCAAATGTTTTAATTTTCTCGGATGGAACAGTGAAAATATCGGACTTCGGTATCGGCCACAGATTCCAATCAGCTGACACTGTTGTTGGAACACCTGCTTATCAAGCTCCCGAAGTTTTTGGAAATGAAGATGAACCAGAGGAAGAAAACTTCGATGAAGAGCCTTTAGATCCGTGCAAAGAGGATGTTTGGAGTCTCGGAATTTCATTATACCAAACTAAATTTTTGTGTTTGCCTTATACTGGAGCAAACGTGTATGAAATTGCTAGTATGATCAGAACAACACAGTTAGAGATCCCTCTTGGCGTTTCACCGGAGCTCAAGGATTTAATTCTTCACATGCTCACTGTTGATCCTGTTAAGAGGTATTCACTGAAGGAAGTCGCTGCACACCCATTCATTCAGCGTGGTGCAAAAGCAATCAACATTCCAGTACGTAGAAAAGTTCCACCAAAGATTGACCCCAATTTTGTTCTTCATAACATTAGTGCTGTCGTGTGCAACGATGGTTATTCTTTTGGATTTGAAGAAGAAAACAGGTGGTGGAGCCCTCCACGAACATTATCAAGAAGTTAATTTTATTATTTGCAAATATTTCTATGGAATTAAACAAAATACGGTCTGCTGTTAACTCCTTCTAATATTTGAGCTTAACATTCTTTCAAAATATTTTTTCGATTTTGAGTAGTATAGTGAGGGGTTATTTGCTAGATTTTGTAATCATATATAGAGGATGTATGCCAACATATATATTTAGACCACATAATCGAGCAGGTAATTTTAAGTTTATTTTTAAAATAATTTATTTTTTTTTTTATTCGGATAAAAGAGTAAATATATATAGTGATCGTTTCGCCTAAACTTATAGAAAAATGGGGTATTAATTTATTAAAAGTTAATGATTTTTTAATTAAATCTAAGAACATTTCAGGTTCATACTCCTTGAGTCATGAAAACATAACAAATATTGATTCAAAACATCCCTTCGAAACTGATAAAATCGAAGACTCGGCACTTTACACCTCAGGACTGGAGGTTCGTTCAGGTCGTGGTCTAAATCCTGAATGGATTAAAGAGCAATTTAAAAATGAAGGTTGTGAATTAATAAATGAATATAGAGGATGTGATAGTGAGCTTATTTATAGATATAAAGGAAAAGACTCTTCGGGTCAAGGCTGGCACGAAATGCCGAGGTCCAAAGGACCGTCAAAGAGCCAAATATTTTCGATTACGTGGCATCGATGGAATAAAGGTGAAAGACCTCATAAATGTGATGAGGATGAAATAAAAATAGTTGAAAATCCAAAAGAAAACGGTGTTTCTATATATTACATTCGTAAAGTTCCAACAAAAAGCGGAAAACGAATGAATAGAAGAATTTATAACCCAGAATATATTAAAATGATATTCCAAGATGAAGATTGTGAGTTATTGAATGCCGATGAATACTTAAATGTTAAGACTAAATTAAAATATAAATATATTGGAAATGATGAAAATGTAAAGATAAAGGTAAAATTTATAGTGCATGTTTTAATAACTGGAAGTCATTAGGTATTAGAAAACATTTTAAAGAATATGGAAAATCAACAAAATTCTTCATTGGTGAACATCAAAACTGAAATCATTGATGAAGGTGATGGATTGTAAATTTACAAGTGTGATTTTTCCACATTATTTTTAAAATAATTATTTTTAATTCGTAAGAAATGAGCTTTAAAAAGTTGGATTCACAGGTAGGAAATTATCAAAAATAATGAATGATTTTGATGATGGTGAATATCCAACATATTTACAAAATATAAGAGCACTCGCTGAATTATTAAATGATTTTAAATATACAGGACCATTAAATAAGAAATCAATAATGACGTTTTTATATCCTAAACGGCTTAAAACCCCTAAAATTACAGAACCACTTCCTGTTGAGGAATTTTATAACGAGCGTATACATGACGATGAATATTATAATAATGAAATAGAACAATTGGAAAAGTTAAGAGATGAAATAGGTAATAGAATTAAAGAGTTAAAATATACTGAAAGTGAGATAGAGGATTTAATGAATATTTCGGTCTCTTTTTACCCTATCATCACTCAATCTCTTTCCTAATTTCTTCTGTAACTTTGAGCTGGGGTCCTTTCCTAATTCTTGAACTTTGGAAGGGTGATATTAAAATCCATTATATTCTTTTGTTTCTGTTTTAATCATAACACGACATAATATTTTTGATAATGGAAATCTCTTAAACCATTTGTCTGTTAAGTTTGTTAAATATAATATATCAGGTAAGAGGTCTCATATTTTGTCATTATCCACTAATTGACCGTCAAATGCAAAACCAATTGGTTTAATATTATGTTTACCTTTATAATATAAACTTTCAACATAATCACAAAAGTAAACATCAGCTTGTTTAACACCATCCAAAATTGGATTAATTGCTTCAATTAATTTATTGACTGTTACATACTGAAGTTCTGAGCTCATTTCTTACGAATTAAAAAAGAAAATTATTTTAAAAATGTAAGAAAAAACCACACTTGTAAATTTACAATCTATCACCTTCATCAATGATTTCAGCTTTATATTCACCCTTAGTAGTAGACTCAGGGGGTTATATGCCACTTTTTGTAACTATATATAGTGGGGACAATAACTAATATATATAGTGGGAAAAACTAAGTTAATTTTTTTATTATTTAATTTTTAATAAGTAAAAAAGCAACTATATATAGATGGTAACGATTCAACC
>JALKBU010000870.1:0-22204 GCA_023091735.1 Trichomonas tenax | reverse complement strand
AAACTAAATTAAATATTAATTTCTTATCTTGGTCTAATAAAATACTTTGATATAACGAAAGAAGGAATTCATCAACAGATTTATAATTAACTTTTAAGTCACTGTAGGGGTTCACAACTGCTTCTCTCGTCATTAACGACACAGGTGGAGGGGGATACGGCTGTTGAAACAATATTGACTGACGAAAGATTCGCCGAGTATTTGGAAAAGATAAAGAAGTTATGGGAGGATTCAAAACAATTCAACAATTTATAGATCAAGCGACCGAGTTATTGAATGCATTGAAGATTAAAACAGATCAGATCAACTTCGTCCTCATTGATGCAGAGGAACGTTTGAAATCAGCAACAGCAAAAATAGATGACACAGAGGTTACACTTATGTTAATTCAGACATCGATATTAAATTTGAACAAAGAATTAAGTAAAATGTTTTTCATGAACGACAATGGTAAAAATACTAATTATCAATTTAACACACCAACGTTATATACTAAAAAGTTAAAGATTAAAGGCAATTATGCAGATGAAATTTTAGGGTCGGGTGCATTAATTACCAATGACTGGCTGAAACATCATATTGAGGACGTAGTTGATATCGACAACGAATCATCAAAGAAATCATTCTTTAATTTCCTTTGGAACGCATTCAACACAGGTCTCACTGCAGCTTCATTTACTGCATTACAGTTACAAGTAACAAAACTATCAGCATTTATAGCTAAAGCAGAAGGATTGGATATGTTAAGGGCTGTGTTAAATACTATATCGACGGGTAATGATGTTTTTAGTAGCTTGTCAACATGGGTTCAGAGAACAAAAATAAATTACATATTTTTACGAACCCAAAAGGGTTCTGCGACGCATTGCATCACTTCAATATTGGAGTTAATCTATTAATGACTTCTTCACTTTTATTTAATACCTGTTTAACCTTTTGACCATGTTGTGGTGATATTGAAATTGCTACATCATTGATTGCTTCGGTATGAGGAAGTATTTTATCCTTCATAAAATTAACAGCTTTCTTCCCAGTTTCTCATATACTTTTAACTCCTCTTTTGACTTTATCCCATAGTTTCTTAAACACGCCTGCCCCCATTATTTCATAAGAATTAAAAATTGATTTTATAATTCAAATATTATTTTTTATTTGTACATAAATGACTACGAACTATTTGATCCCAAACACGAAACCAATAAATGGCAACGTGTTTCAATCATTTGAAAAAACTAATGAGGTCTTCGCAGCGAATAAATCAGTGTTGCAATAAATATGCATTCCTCCTGATGCAGTTTTAACGATAATATCTAAATCAGATAACTTATTTAATAAATCATTTCTGATTAATTCCTTTTGTTCTTCGTTATACAATTTGTTAATGTCGATGTCAATGACGGATAAATTTGAAATGTTATTAATTAATAAAGCCTTACCAGTTTTCCATCCTTTACCTCCATCGTATTTAAGGTTATTGTTAAGCTCAACAAAATTATTATTTATTCTTTCGTTCAAAGTTTGTGATTCCGTTTCAATTAATTCATTAACGAGTTCATTAACGAATTTTTCAGAGTTGTTTGTTGCTGTCATTTCTTAATAATTAAAAAAAAATAAATTTTTCAAAAAACTAACTTTATTTGTTGAAACTTACTTTTAAATTAATTTTATTTTTTATCTTTATAGAAATAATGAGTGATTTTGAGTTCGTTTCGATAAATCAATTAATGAAAAAACTTAATGTGAAGGAGCAGTTGAACATTTACTTTGAAGAATTCTTCGAAAACAAAAAGTTTAAGGGTAAATGGAATATTAAACTATTAGGATTTTCGATTGATGGAAATTTAATCAGTAATTCATTAATTTACAAATCATTTCCTAATCTTAAATATATTTCGAATCTAACAGATGGATATTTCAAAATTAATAAATCGAAAACATTTGCAAAAATTATGATAAGGGCAGAGACAAAGACAATGGATTCAGGAATTATAATATATAGATTATTTCAAACAAATAAAAAAATAAATTATTTTAAAAATTAACTTAAATAATTAGTTGCTCGGAATTACAATATATATGTTGTCATACATCCTCTATATATATGATTACAAAATCTAGCAACTAACCCCTTACATATATTACTACGATTTTATCAATATTGTTCATAGTCACTTTTCATTTTTAACAGTATTTTGATGTAATTAGTTTTTTCATTCATTAATGATATGTGAAGTTAAACACTCTATATTTGCAGATTTCTCAGGATCTCAATTAGGTGGAGCTATTAATATTAATAGTCAATCGATCAACTTTCATGATAATGAATTCAACAATTGCTCATCGTTAAAATACGGTGGAGCTGTATATGCAAAAGGTTGTCAAATCAAATTAACACGCTCGATATTCAACAAATGCTTTATTTCAAACCATCAAAATGTTTATTATGGAAATTCAATAAAAGTTGATAATTCAATTTGCTTATACAATAATTTGTGCATCAGCCAGTGCGGAATTGATGATGCCAAATGTGGAGATAGTTCAACTCATTTCCTTCAGTCTAAAACTGATCTGAGATGCATAAATTTTTCATCTAATTACGGAACCCAAGGAGCATCAATGGTTTCAATAGAAAGTCATGTTGATGGGTCTACGAATAGATTTTTAACTGCTGTTGATGGCCATGATACTACTGTAGTTGAGATTCTGTATAATCCAATCTTTTTTGAGTATTGCAATATTATTGATGGATCTCTTGCATATCCAATGTTTTGGGCATCTTCCAGCACTATAACATTTGAGAATTGCGTTTTCCAGAAGTCAAATTTGAGACTAAACGGGTCAAATGGTACAATAAGGTTTGTAAATTGTTCAAGTGATATTCAATACAGTGGACATACTTTTACTATTAATCAATATATAAATCATTGCATTATAAAACAACCTATAATCAACATTGATCTTCAATCATGCAGAAATATCAATAGGCCTTTTAGACTCAATTTGAATATAATAATTTTCTCGATGATTGAATGAAATAACTTTTTGTATCTTTGATATAACTGAACGAGTCTGTTTTATGGTCTTAATTTCATTAGTTGGAATAATAAAATGGCACCAAAGATAATATAATTTCAATGATTTTATTGATAATCAACTTTTGTAAATATTGATATCATTAAATTTATCTGATATAAGTGTACCTTCTTTCTTCGCTGATTCCAATTCAAATGTGTTTTGGCTCATAAACAATATATTGATTAAAATAAAATGATAAAATCCAATTCTTTGTCTTATATTGTGCTTAATTTTTATTTCTTCATATGCATTATATAAGTTGAGAGAAGGTGGTTAAGATTCAATGTAGTCACTTTTTATTTAATGCTTCGATGTAATTCATGTTTGATTTCGATCAATGAATGATTTATGAAATCAAACATTCTATATTTGGCGATTTCTCAGGACATAAAACAGGAGGAGTCTTTAATATTAATGGCCAATCGATCAAAATTCATGATAATGAATTTAAAAATTGCTCATCCTTAACATATGGAGGGGCTATATGTGCAGATAATTGCCAAATCGAATTTACGCGTTCGATATTCAATAAATGCTATGTTGCAAGCCATGAAGATGGAAAATATGGAAATTCAATTAAAGTTGATAATTCAGTTTGCGTATGTGATAATTTATGCATAAGTCAATGTGGCATCGATAGTGCGAGAAGGGGAGATAGCTCAACTTACTTCTTTCAGTCCAAATCTGATCTGAGATGTATCAATTTTTCATCTAATTACGGGACATATGGAGCATCAATGGTTTCACTTCAGAGTCCTGTTGCAGAGTCTTTTAATAGATTTCTAACAGGTGTTGATGGCCATGATTTCGATGTAGTTGAGGATTGGAACAATCCATCAATTCTTGAATTTTGCAACATCATCGATGACGCAAATGATAATTATATGTTTTATATTCATGCAACAACTCTTACATTAAAAAATTGCGTTTTACGGCATTCCCATTCGATTTTATATGGTGGTTCTGGAACAGTAAGGCTTATGAATTGTTCAAGTGATGTAAAATATTCTGGACACACTTTTATAAATAATCTAGACATATATCAATGTGTCATAAAACAACCTATAATCAACATAGATCTTCAATCATGCAGAAGCAATGATAGGCCATTAAGGATTAATGTGAATATTGTTTTCTTGATGATTGAATGAAATAAACTTCCTTGATTTTTGTCCTTTTTAATATAGAATTAGTCATGTATCTATAACATTAGTGAATGAGAATGTTTTATGGTCTTCATGGAATAAAATGAAATAACAAATTGTTTCTGTTAGTAGTATATACTGGGGGTTATTTGCCAAAATTTGGAAAGTTATTTATGGTCCCATTTTTGAAGAGTTTAAGACTTAATTTCCGACAATCAATATTGAATAATTTCATAACAACACAAGTTTTAAAATCTAGAGCGCTAAATAAGTATACATGACATATATGTTTTATTTTTACCAGAATTAACGAAAAAAGGTTTTTACCTAATTTATTTTAATTTTTTCATTAAATTTTTTAATTCCAAAGTTTATGTATGGTTGTTTATTTCAATTTTTAACCTCATTTTTATTTTTACGATTTAAAAACTTAATTGTAATTTTACTTTTGTATAAATGAGTATTAAAACGTTCGATCTACGAACTTTAGGATTCACAGGTAGGGAATAGTAGTATACAGAGTGGGAGTTTTTGGGGTAGTCCAAAATTTTGTCCAACCCCCAAAAAATCCCACTCTGAGAATATCCATAATTATAATTTCCCCAAAATTCATATTATAACAATTTTCCTATCATTTATATCAAAATCCCAATAATTTCTATAATTTGTTATTAAAATGTATTGTTTAATTAATAATCTAAATTCTTATTGTTATGATTTATGAATGGTTTATCTAAATTTGTTAAAATAAAAAATTAATATATTTTTTCTTCTAATAAATAATGGACTACTCAGAACAAGATATTCTTAATTTAACACAAGAACAATTTAATGAAATTTTCATTGGTGGAAATCCTAAAGTAAATGATGAAGAAAATGATAAATATAAATTATATACTATTTATAAAAATCTTTTGAAAATTACTGGATGTGCTCATGAAAATATTTCTGAACTAAAGCGTGCTAAGAAAAATAAAGTTATAACTATCTTAAATAATATCATATTAAAACTTAACGAATGTGATTTAGTGTTACACGCTTGATTTATTCTTGAAATATACAACTATAATAAATAACAGTAGTATTAATCCCATTTAATAAAAAATAAAAAATTTATTTTTGGACCAATATTTTAATATAATATTGGGCTGCGACAATTTGACAATTGTTGTGCATATAATTTTTATCGTCTAAGTTTAGAAGTAACCCAAGATCCAACATCTCTAACAATATCATCGGTATTTATTAATGGTTTTCTATCACCATTATTCACACCAAATTCAAATCCAACTTTTGGTAAATTTTCCTTAACTTTATTACCGAATTGAGCACCAAATGAACTAGCTACAGATTTAACAACATTATTTATTAACCAATTAAACCCAGATTTAATTCCACGACCAATTTTCTTAGGAACATCTTTTAGCTTTTTCCAAAATCCCCAAGCCATTTTAATTATAAATAAAATTTTGAAATTAATACCATTATTTGAATATTCTGTATATCCACGACTAGAAGGTTATTCATCAATATCTACAGGAATTTGATCTCTGTATTTTTCTAAAATAGGATCATCTCTAAGTTTTGGTCTAGGAGTTCTATCCACAGGCATCCACTGAATATTATCTGTTGTATTTTTCTTACGATAGTTCCAATTTTGAGTAATCATTTTAATAAAAATAAAAAATCATAATTATAGTAAATATTTATAAATTTTAAAAGTCAAATATTAAATTATTTTAACATCGCGTATATTTGCGTCGATATATAATTTATCATGTTCTCTGAGAGTTTTATATTTGTCATATATTTCATTAATAGTTTCAGAAATGTTTAATTGGTATAACATATATTGTAATTATTGTCTGGAATATCCTGATAAAATAACTATTGTGGATAAATTTGGTGTAAGATTTGTTGATAATGCTTCCCAAAAATGTATTAATACAAAAAATGAAAATTGTATATGATGGAATTTGGTCATAAGATCATTAAATATAGATGTTTGGTCAGAAATTGCCTTAGTATTTGTAGCATCTTTTAAAATAACAACTGTATGTAAATAATCCAAATCAAAATTACTAATAAATAATTTCTCAAATATTTCATTGGCAATATTATTCGGAACTTCTTGTTCTAAATGATTTTCTTTAATTTAATTGTAGAAACTCTTATATTTAATTATTTCCTTAATAAGTTTCGGAGCATCTTTATACGATACATATATCACATAAGTTTCTATCAAGTTAGCACATCTGTCAAAAGTTTCATCAATAGCTTCACCATCTTTATTTACGTATTATGGATGGACATAAAACCTGTAAACTTTGATCTAAAAGGTAACAGAAAATATTATATGAATATTGTTAGGTCAAAGAATACCGTAATTATTGATTATTTTAGTTCTGGAAATAATGTATGGTTATTTGTTGTTGAAATGAATACCAGAAAATTATATACTGTATTGTCACCAAAAATAAAATCAGATAATGGTTCTTGGCAATATCCTAATAACACACAAATTAATCATAATTTCAAATATGTTATTTCATCATTAATATCTCTAATGGATAAAGGATTGGTTATCAAAAATATATTATGTGACCAAGAACCATCATTTATTTCTAAACAATTTCAAAATTGGTGTTTAGCAAATGATATCCCAATTAGATATTATGAAAAATATAATGTTAATAATATCGATGATTCGTAACGTGCGGTCATCGATAATGATCGCAGCATATCTCATAAAGGGTTATTCCAGGAAAATACACATAGTAATCATACTACGTTAGCAATTTTGGATAGGATATGTAGAACAATACGTACTATGAATTATAATATGGGTTATGGTACATATATTACGCCAGAACGTATGAATTATTTAGTTAATGAATACATTAATTCGCCAAATGTAACATTCTCTAAATTTTTCAAAAGACTAGTTGCTCCAAATGATGTTAATGAAGATATGGAACGTAAATATTGTTTGGAAATGGCTAAAGAAAACTTTGTAACGGCATCTATACCTAAATATAATGTTGTTGGTAAAATTTTCGAAGTATATAGCATAGCACATTCCATGGATAAAATTAAATCAAAAATATTGGGTAGATTTAAAGTTATAGATAATTATGGTAATTTGTTCGTTTGTAAATCTCTAAAAAATTCAGAAATTGTTAAAGTACCACGATGTTAAAAATAGTTTATTAATGTTTAAATATTTTTATTTATTATAAATGACGTTTAAATATGTTAATGGCGCTTTAAAAAATTTAAAAGATATTAAACCTGGACCCACTAATGGGGCTGCGTCCAACTTGACACGCTTAGAAATTATCGAAAGTTATAACCCAGAAATTATCACATTTAATAATCCTGAAGAATTTCAAAAATATTATAATTTACATGAAGAAGAATTTAATGAATTATCCACATATAAATTAAATACAAAATAGAAGATACCTGGTTACAAAATTACCAAAAGTATTATAATAATAAGGCAGATGTCAACCATGAACATCAAAACATCGAACGCTTAACGGTTCATGAAATTAGGGGATTTATGAAAGAAGGAAAGGAAGGTAAAAAATTAAAAATGAAGATGAAACGGAAACAGTTATACCACCAGAAGCTCCTACATATGTTATTCCTGAATTCACCGACGGATTAGAAACAAAGGTGGTAATAATTAAAAATAATGATGAAATTATCAATGTTGAACAGTCATTATACAATAAAGCGGATAAAGTAATAACTGACGCATTGACATCAAATTTAGCGGATGTCATGAATAAATTAAATGAAAAAACAGATAAAGAACATACACACGAAAAATTAAATGAAATTGACACAGCAATAAATGCAAATGAAATTAAAGTTGATGATGTAATAATTAAACAGGTATTGGGAACAGATGCACCTTCAACTAATCCTGAAACTAGTGTTTGGAATTTATTAAACATATTCAATACGGAAATAATGAATTTAAAGCAGAATACATTAAATTCTAAATATGAATTATTAATGACAATTTATCCTGTTGGTTCAATTTACACATCAATGAATAACGTAAATCTTGCTCAAATATTTGGTTTTGGTAAATGGAATCAAATAGTCGATCGCTTCTTATATTGCGCTAATTCATCAAGAGAAACAGGAGGAAGAAAAAAGATTACAGTAAATAACTTACCTTCACACAATCATTACTTTTCGGGTACAACATCGGACGCGGGGAATCATAAACATTCAATGACCTCGTATTATTCAAATTTTGATTATAATCATGGTAATTATGAAAGTAATTATATGACTGATGTAATGTCGATACCTAATGATATTTTCTGGGACGATATAAATAAAGCACCTTATAAAAGAAATACTTATACGAATAATGATGGAAATCATACACATAGTGTTTATGGTAATACTCAAAATACAGGAAACGGTACTGATTACATGCCTCCATACATTACTGTTTATGCATTCGTAAGGGTTGAATAAAGCTGAATAAATTTCTCTCATAACTACTAAAATTATTTTTCAAAATTTCTGAAGTCATAAATTCCTTTCGCTTTCTTTTCTTAGTTAGTTAGTCAAAATTATTTTTAACACTGATTTTGAAATAAATTTCAAAATTTTACATCATACGGCAATGTCTTCTACGAGTTTTAGGATTAGTTCCATCAGGAATATTATAGAACTATTTAAACTTCCTTCTTCCTTTAGCTCTAATGCTATTATCGTTTAATCTTGTTGTTACTTTTTGACTCATTTAAGTAAGAATAAAAAAAAAAAAAATTAAGTTAATTTTTAAGTTCCCCAATTTAGCTGATAAACATAATCAAATTGTGGAATTGTTTTTGTTCAACCTTCAAACCATCCATATGTTGCGTTAGCAATTTTATCAAGTAATTCAAAGACTTTATCAACACCTGTTACTTTATTTAAATAATAATTTATATATAATTCATGATCTTCTTTTTTGATTGTATTAGTTTTATATGATAGATGGCCCTTGTTCATTAACATAAACATTGGTTTCAGGTTTAACATTAACATTTACGTTTTGAGATTGTTTGGATTCTTCTCGCTTTAAACTAATCATGGCATTCATATTCATAATTTTAATTATAAATAAAATGCGCAAAATTACATTTTGAGTCCAACTTTTTAAAAAAATGTTGGCCGAGAATAATATCAGAAATTATTTCAGCAAACAATAAATTGTTTGATTTCAATACTAATATTAGTTTTGACAGATGTTAATATTTAGAGTATTCATTAGTTTCTTAGTTTGAATAATTATTTCATCGATTTCTTCTTGTAATTTATTAATTTTTGCATTAATTTCGTCGTTATTTCCAGGACCCGTTCTACAGGTTTTGATTCAGTTGACGTATTAGTTAATGGAACCTTTCTTTTACAAACTTGAATTTTACCGTTTTTATCAGTCATAACATAATATAATGGATGTTGTATTCCTTTTGCATCATTAATGATTATTGAATTTCTCTCTGATCTGCTTAAGCTCATGATTTAATTAGTATTAAAAAATAATATTTTAAATTTTTATCCAATATAAAACTATGACAGACTTTGAAACTTTGAAATCGACATTAAAGGAAGAAATATTAAAGGAACTTAGATCCAAGACCGAAGGTCACGAACTCAAAACAAGAAAGACGAAAAAGAATGAAAAAGATAGTGAAGGAGCAACGGAGGAAAAACCAGTTAAGCCAAAACGTAAAGGCGCAGAGCGCCAAGGTCGAAGACCATGTACAGAAAAACAATTAGCAGCACTTGCTGCAGGAAGACAGAAGAATCCGAGATGGATAAGTAAGCGTATGAGAGAAGCAGAGGAAAGGGCTAAAACCCTTGAGGGACAAAGTCCCGAAGAAAAGAAGAAGCAAGAAGAAGAAAAGAAATCAGAATAACCACTAAAATTATTTTTCAAAATTTCCTTACCCCATTTTCCTTGCCCTTTAGGGCGTGGGCGAAGCCCTTCGCTTTCTTTTCTTAGTTAGTTAGTTAGTTTGTCATAAGTTATTTTTTTTAAATCCAAATAAATTTATCTCATTTTCACTAAAATTATTTTTCAAAATTTCTTACTCCCCAAATCCTTGCCCTTCGGGCTGGGGCGAAGCCCTTCGCTTTCTTTTCTTAGTTAGTTAGTTTGTCATAAATTATTTTTAAAACTGAATACATTTTATAAAGTCAGGAATTCCAAAATAAAATTCACGTTAATTTTGTAAGTAATTCAAAAATTTATTTTTTATATGGGGGAACCTAACTTGTAAAACTAATTCTGTCGTAAATATTAGTATTAATAAATTACTCGTTTTGTAATTTGTGAGCTCAGTATTTATATAAAAAGATGTTCACAGAGCTCGAGGCGAAGACTCGAGGGATGCGAACATCTAATTACTAACTATATTGCAACTTTTTGACATAAGGTTCCCACTTCCGGAACATGCTTAACTGTAATAAAATTGAAAAATTCGCTGTTTTTTGTGACAAATAATAGGATTTTACAAACAAAATATCAAAATTTGATTCGCCCAAGAAGTTTTACAAAATGGAATTTGAAAAAATCCCTATGTCACTTTTCCCTTTTAACAATGTTTTGATATAATTTGGAAATCATTTCAATCAATGAATGATATATGAAATTAAACACTCTATATTTGGAGGTTTCTCGGGACCGCAAACAGGTGGAGTCTTTAATATTAATGGCCAATCGATAATAATTCATGATAATGAATTCAAAAATTGCTCATCATTAACATATGGCGGAGCAATATATGCCAAAGGAAGCCAAATCGAATTGGCGCGTTCTACATTCAACAAATGCTATATTTCAAACAATGTAGATGGAAATTATGGAAATTCAATAAAAGTTGATAATTCGGTTTGCTCATATAGCAGTTCATGCATTAGTCAGTGTGGAATTGATAAAGTGAAATGTGGAGATAGTTCAACTGTTTTCTTTGACTCCAAAAGTGACCTGAGATGCATCAATTTTTCATCGAATTGCGGAACGTATGGAGCATCAATGATTACTTTTCAAAGACATGTTTCTGGGTCTGTGAATAGATTTCTAACAGGTGTTGATGGACATGACATCTGTCTATTTGAGGCTTGGTATAGTCCAACTTCTGTCGAATATTGCAACCTCATCGATGGTATAATTCAGAGATATATGTTTTATGTTAATATCGCAACTTTAACATTAGAAAATTGCGTTTTATGGAGTTCCCATTCCACTCTATATGGTGGTTCTGGAACAATAAAGTTTGTGAATTGTTCAAGTGATGTAGAGTATAACGGACACACATTTATAGCTAATCTAGATATAAGTCAATGCTCCATAAAACAACCTATAATCAACATTGATCTTCAATCATGCAAAAACATTGATAAGCCATTAAGGATCAATCTGAATATTATAGTTATCTTGATGATTGAATGAAATAAATTTCCTTGATTTTTATACTTTTTCATATAGAATTAGTCTTACATCTATGGTATAGGTGAACGAGTCTATTTTATGGTCTTCATTGCCAATGATATCACTTTTCCTTTTTAACAATGTTTTAATATAATTTGGAAATCATTTCAATCAATGAATGATATATGAAATTAAACACTCTATATTTGGAGATTTCTCGGGAATGCAAAGAGGTGGAGTCTTTAATATTAATGGCCAATCGATAATAATGTATAAGTCAGTGTGGAATTGATAGTATAACAAGCGGAGATGGTTCAACTTGCTTCTTTCAATCTAAAAGCGATCTGAGATGTTTCAATTTTTCATCCAATTACGGAACATTTGGAGCATCAATGGTTTCACCACAAAGTCCTGTTACTATGTCTGTGAATAGATTTCTAACAGGTGTTGATGGTCATGACATAGATTTTCTTGAGGATATCAATAATCCGATTTCTCTTGAGTATTGCAACATCATCGATGGGGCAAAAGCAAGTTACATGTTTTTTGTATATCCCTCAACTCTGACATTTGAGAATTGCGTTTTCTGGAACTCCAATTCAAGACTAAATGGACACAGTATTGGTACAATAAAGTTAATAAATTGTTCAAGCGACATTCAATACAGTGGATATTCTTTTACTGTCAATCAAGACATTAATCATTGTATTCTAAAGCAACATATAATCAATATAGATCTTCAATCATGCAGAAATATCAATCGTCCACTAAGTATCAATCTGAATATAGTAATTTTCTTGATGATTGAATGAAATAAACATCCTTTGAATTTGAACTTTTTCATTCCTTTTAATATATCGATGCCGTTACTTATCTGATGTAAGCGTATCATATTTCATTTCTGATTCCAACCCAAATATATTTTGGCTCAGAAATTTAAAAGATTCAATTTTTTTCCACTCGAGAAATAAATTTCATAATTTCATTTCACATTAACAAAAATTGCATAAATAACATTTTGTATTCGTAATTTGATTGCTGTAAAATATAGTCACTTTTCATTTTTCACAATGTTTCCTTGCAATTTGGAATTCATTTCAAATAATGAATGATATATGAAATCAAACACTCCATATTTGGGGACTTTTCAGGGTCTCAATTAGGTAGTGCTATTAATATCAATGATCAATCGATCAAATTTCATGATATTGAATTTCAAAATTGCTCATCATTAACATATGGCGGAGCAATATATGCAGATAACTGCCACATCGAATTAATGTGTACCCTATTTAATAGATGTTATGTTTCCAATCATTCTGATTATTGTTATGGAAATTCGATAAAAGTTGATAATTCAACTTGCTCATTTAATAATTTATGCATAAAACGATGTGGCGTTGATAGTGTTAAAAGTGGAGATAGTTCAACTTATTTCTTTCAGTCTAAAACTGATTTGAGATGCATAAATTTTTCATCAAACTATGGAATAAAAGGAGCTTCAATGGTTTCACTTCAGAGTCCTGCTGCAGAGTCTGTGAACAAATATCTAACTGCTGCTGATGGCCATGACTACATTGTAGTTGAAGTTTGGACTCAACCAACTTCTCTTGAATATTGCAACATCATTGATGGATCTAAATCAGAAAATGCAATGTTTTGGGCAGCCTCCAGCACTATAACATTTGAAAATTGCGTTTTCCAGAATTCAAAATTGAAGCTAAATGGTTCAAGTGGTACAATAAAGTTAATAAATTGTTCGAGTGACATTCAATACTCTGGGTATAATTTTACAGTCAATCAAGATATAATTCATTGCATTATAAAACAACCTATAATCAACATTGATCTTCAATCATGCAAAAGTATAAATAGACGCTTAAAGATCAATCTGAATATAATAATTTTCCTGATGATTGAATGAAATAAACAATCGATAATGACTGTCATATAAGTTTGCTCAATTCCATTGCTGAATCCAATCCAAATGTATTTTAGTATAGAAACACACCAGATTTAATTATTTTTCCTTAACAGATCTGAAGATGTGAATTTCATATTTTCTTCAATTGATTACCACAATAAAGAATATAGTCTGAAGTTTTATTTGATATATTGGTTTCTCTTTGAAGTACTAAATTATAATGAATAAAATGGCATTTTTTTTATTTTTGAGCCAATATTTGATTTGAAATGAAATAATGTATACCATTTACAAATTCATTTTAATATCAACTATAGATATAAATAATAGTATCTAGGTGTTAAGAATTTGAATTATTTGAATATATGATTCAAAAAATATCATAAACAACATTTTGCATTCATAATTTTATTGATATTGATTATAGTCACTTTTCATTTTTAATAATGTTTCGATTTAGATCGAATTTAATTTCAACTAATGAATGATACATGAAATCAAATATTCTGAATTTATCGACATTTCAGGATCTAAAATTAGTGGGGTCATTAATATTAATGGTCAATCGATCAAATTTCATGATAATGAATTCAAAAATTGTTCATCCTTAATACATGGCGGAGCGATATATGACAAAGACTACATAATCGAATTGATACGTCCAACATTTAATAGATTCTATATTGTCAATCATACAGATTCTAATCTTGGTAATTCGATCTTGATTGATAATTCAGTTTGCGCATGTCGCCATTTATGCCTCAGCCGGTGTGGAATAGACATAACTAGAAGTGTGGCAGTTCAACATGCTTCCGGCAGTCCAAAAATGACCAGAGATGCATCAATTTTTCATCCAATTATGGAGTATTTGTGTCATTGATGGTTACATTTATAAGCCATGTAACTGTGTCTGCGAATATATTTTTGATAGGAATAGATTGCTATGACTCCATTTTAGTTGCAAATTTCGAAATTTCGAGCATTAAGTTACAAAATATTATTGAAATAATTGTTCTTTTTTATATATATTGTCATTCATTTGATTTCAAAATGAATTTTTATATAATTATTCATTAGAAAAAAGGGATTTTGATAAAAAAGGATGTCTTTATTGAGCGCCATTTTTAACAAGAATATCTCGAATTCTTTCGAATTTTGGATCGCTTGAGAGTTCCCTTTTGGCTATATCCAGAGGTATTTGGTTGTCTTCGTTGCATTCATTCATATTAGTACCATGTTTGATAAGAAATTCTACAGACTCATAACTGCATTCATTGACGGCATAATGAAGAGGTGTGAAATTAAGCCATCCACATTCATTGATATCAAGGCCCCGTGATCGAAGATAATCAAGAATTTCAACTTTGTTTCTTCTTGCGGCACCGTGAATGCAATAATCACCAATATTATCTTTCCACTTAATGTCGCAGCCTTTCGATTGGAGGAACTTGAGCATTTCGAGGTGTCCGTTACATGATGCATAGTATGCACAGTTTGAATTATTTTCCTCTTTTGAATTAACGTCACAGCCAATAGAAACTAAATATTTGACTGTTTCAAGATGGCCATTGCTTGATGCAAAAAGAATTGAATTGAATCCATTAGATTTTTTCTTCCAATTTTTGTCAAATCCAACAGAAATAAGATAACTTACAATATCTATCTTTCCGCTACGTGCAGCTTCCATCAGAGCATTGTTTCCATACTTGTTGACACAATCTCGATTGCAGCCGCATTCAATAAGAGATTTCACATGATGAAGATTTCAGTTGACACATGCCCAAATCAAACATGTACAATCATCGCCATTACGAACTTCGCCGAGTTTGCAGCACAAGGAAATCATTTTGGCGTTACCACGTGATGAAAGGCCATCAAGGAATGAATAAATGCTGTCGAAGTCGTTAACATCAAATAGAAGCTTAGCATCTTCTGGATGAAGAAGAGGACGACGTGATTTGATAATGTTTGAGAAAGATTTGATGAAAGAGGTGATATTAAGAGAAAAAAAATATTGTCTTCATAGAAGATGTGTAGTCAAGGATGAGAAAGATTTTGTTCAGAGTTTCATCATGAGAGGGATCGTTTGTTCTGTTGAGAGAATTGTACTCTGAGACTTGTTTCGTGATTTCGCTCTAAAGACGTTTGTTCTCTGTTGAAAGGAGATCATTCTCATGACTCAAGCGAGAGACTTCGGACTCAAGAGATCTGATAGTATTGTTCTTCATCTCGATTGCCATTTCATTGATTTTTCTGGATTCTGAAGTCTCATTCTTAAGAAGATCAAAATCGTGTTGAATTATCGATTTAGATTCGACTGCATCTGCGAGCTGATTGCAGATATCAACGCAGAATTCGTATATCGACCGAATTGTGCTGCATTTGAAGCATCTGACATAGAATTGACAAATTCGAATAATTTGTTGATTTCCATTTCGCTGTTTGTTTTGAAGTGGACGTAAGATCCTTGATCGCTGTCAAGATCAGCTGCAGAAAGGATCGGAAGCATTGTTTCGAGGTCGTTGAAGATACCAAAGAAAGTGTCGTTGGCGATCATAGCACCAACATTTTTCGCCGTCTCTTTGATGTTGAGTTCCATATGAATTTGGTTCACTTAATCTGTTGGCAAAAAATAAAATAACCTTAATTTCATAATAAGCATTACTATTTAAAAAAAATAAACATTCTCATGCAGATATTTACACTGATGAAGAAGTTCATAATAAAATTCGAAATGTAAATAGGATGCACAATTATCTACGTGATCTTCCTGATTCAACGTGAAAATGACCAAAAATATTATCAATTTTTTCACATATATCGTTCATGTCAATGGTTATGTTTGTAATGTAACAGTGAAAATCACCTTCGTCAAACCAAATCACATAGATCCCAAAGATTAAGGAATTGATAGTGTGAGAAGTTGAGATAGTTAACAATCGTTTATTTAAGTGTAAAACTGACCTGTAATGCATCAATTTTTCACCCAATTACGGAATATCGGGAGCATCAATGGTTTCACTACAAAGTCATGTAACTATGTCTGTAAGAATGTGATATTTATCATCTGAAAGATATTATTTTTATCTTGATTCATGATAATTAAAAAATAAACATCTTTATTATATAACAAACAATACATTTTTTCTCATTTCTTAGTCTCCGATTTTCGAACTTTTCCGTTCTTTTTCTTATCGAGGTGATCATACTTAAATGGGATTGATGCATAAGCCTTCTTTGCGAGCTTCATCGAGTAAGTTGGAGGGAGAGGTTTAGGTTCAGGGATCTCAACAACTTCGACGTGTTTTCGTGCTGATTTTTCAGGGAACTCCATGACTTTGCCACCTCCAGATTGATCTTTCGTGAGTCTATGAACCCATTTCTCATTGCTCGTCTTCAGAGGCTGTATTTTCTCATACTTAGGCTTCTCAGCTCTGCTTTTATATATCGTGAGAGGTTCATCGGAATACGGAGACTCTCTGAGATTAACAGTGAAGCAATACGCTTTGTGCATGTTCTGTGTGAATCCTACAGGCAGAGTTCTTCTCATAGACATCTCGTAAGGCGTCAGAGCCTCGAAAACGTGTGGATCAACTTCTTTTGTTTGATTATTCGCTAATTTGATTCCTTTGACTTCTCTGGAAGCTCCAGCGTAGTTTATCGAGCACTCCATGCACACGTTGACTGTCTCTGTCAACAGCTTCGGTGCCATGTCGCTCAATCTCTCTTTAATGATCTTGTACAATCGATATGAATTAACTGTTGGAAATTTCATGTGAGCTCTGAAATATATCACTATCACCTTCTTCACCTTGTGCACCTGCTTTTTGCACGGTGGTTTGAAGAAATCGGGGCTTATTGCGCACTGCATGAAATTCTGGAATTCTGCTTCGCCGTTTGGGATTTCTCCAAACAAATTCGCAATAAACGCAACTTTTAGCATCTGCGCTGTTGCGCCTTCAAGCAAAAATATCTTTTTTGGGTCATTATAAATTCCGAAAGAAGCATTAAACTGTAAAACCGGAGATCCGTATAAAGCTTTCATTGCCTGTGCGAGATGCTGCACAATTTGCTTGATTTCGTTATATATTTTGTCAGATACGTTGTCTGGCTTTTCTCCTTTGAGATCGAACTGCACAACTTGATCAAACTCCTTTTCTTCCTCCTCTTCTTCACTCTTAGGCATCTCTTTCAAGTAGTTTCCTTGTCCTTCGATAATTTGAATAATTGCTTTCGTTTTATCAACTCTTTCGAACTCGTACGGTTTGCTTTCGAATGGAACCAGGGATTTCGATATCGTTGATGTTATCAGAATGTCGTTAAATTTTCGTTCAATCGTGCTTGACATTGTTTTAAAATTTTTGATTTTGATTTTCGCCATTTTTAGCTTCTTTGTTCGTTTTATAATCAAAAACAACTAAATTATAAATAAAAACTGTTTTTGATTCATAACGATTTTTTCAATATGGAATTTTCATCATATTTATATACAACATCAAAGATAATCAACAAGAAACACGAATTTTTTGGATTTTATTCACTATTGTTTATTGAATTTCAAAATTCTCAAAATCATAGCTTAGAATCATAATATAATATGAATACACTGTTATTGTTCTAATCGTTTAAAATTATTGAGTTTATAATTTGTTTTAGAATTAGAGATAGACTATTTTATGGATTAAGAGTTTAGCATATGGGCAACTAAATTATAGAACGGCAATACCAATTTAGAAAATATTTTTTTTTTTTTTTTTTTTTTTTTTTGAATAAAAATGTATTAACGATATAATATCATTTTCATTGATTCAACCAGTAGAAAAACATATATATTAACGAATAGATAATGTTATATGAGAAGAAATGGAAATATAATATGAAGTGAGCAATAAAATGTAAAATGAACAGCTTAGATCTATTATCACCAATAGAAGAGAAAGTAAATAGTTGATTGAACTAGTTGATTACGATAGATAAGGAAATAAATTTTGAAGGGAGAATATATATATAATATATTTTGATCAAATTGTACCATTAACGCTATGCATCAAAATAACATTACGTAGCTGAGCACAGCGTAGCGGAGCTATTGATCGTCATCTGTTGCCGAGCAATTCGCTAAATTGCAATGATTAAAGAAAACACCTTGCCATGTAAAATGTCAAATATCAAAAGACGATAGAGTACTTTTGTCCGATACTCGTCATTTGACAAAAAATGAAAAAGAGGAATTTCCCCACTATCTTCACTTAAATTAGGCATTAAATCATGTGAACTATGCAGATATAACAAAATCGGCGCTCATGGGCAATGCGAAAAATGCTTTGTCACATTTCATTTCATGCTTTGCAAGATTGTCATTGTCCCAATGCGTTATATCCCGCTGCAGTGACATTTCCTCGTTTTGTAACCTATTTTATATTTGCAGCCAGTTCAATTGAAATTTATGTGTCAAACCGTCCAAGTACAATAATCAATGAGCAAGGCAAATGAAATCAAGCTTGTCGTTATTGGCGATGGTGCCGTCGGCAAGACATCTTTGCTGACCGTTCTCAAAGGAGAGCCGTTTCCAGAGAGATATGTCCCAACAGTTTTCGATAACTATGCTTTAGATGTTACACATAACAACAAACCATACAGGCTTCATATCTGGGATACAGCTGGTCAGGATGAATTTGATAGACTCCGTCCACTCTCTTATCAAGATGCTAAAGTGATTCTCATCTGTTTCGAACTCGATAAACGCGCAAGCTTTACAAACCTCTCAGATCGCTGGGTTGCTGAAGTTAACTACTTCTGCAAGGAAGTTAAAATGATTCTCGTTGGCTGCAAGGCCGACCTTAGAGACTCCTCTAATGACAATGTTTCCAATGAAGAGGCTCTTGCATTTGCTAAGCAGCATGGCAACATTCCATATATTGCTACATCAGCTAAGAATGGTACTGGCACTGATAAGGTCTTCCCGACTGCGATTGATATTACTCAAGCAGTGAAGAAAAAGTGCGACCTCCTCTAAACGGATCATTCTTCGTTTATTAAATCACCCTTTATTTTTCTACTTTAATTTTGGTTTTAGTTCTTCAAATTTTTGTCATTTTATTTTATCAACCACGATATGTTCGTTGGCAGAGTTCTATTACTGGAGTAATCACGACCTCTGCCTTGAGCTGATGAAAAAGCAGCTCTGGAATTCGCATTTACGCAACTTTTTCTCAACATTTTATCTTTATCACAACTATTTAAGCTATATTGAGCAATTTCCTCATTACAGAACTATTATACACAGCAATCTTTCTACAATAGTTATGATATTTCTCACTTATAGCTGTTATATTACGAAATAATACTTCATCTTTGTGATCAAGCAATTTTGAGCTATACGGTAGAACTGTTGTGCTCACTGAGGACTACATCAACATCATGTTAAACCAAACGACCTTAATTTGGTGAAATTAGTTGTTCGCTTAAAATCGTCTCAAACTCATGCATCCCAGCTTTCTGTCTCCTAAGCTGCTATTTTTAAGAGTTCTTTTTGAAGATTATATCAAAAGTGTCAGAATTGGCTTAAAACATGAAATATACCATCTCCACACCCTGTAAAGCTTATATTCAAAGTGCTGCACACAAATTACAATTTTTAAGTTAAATATTCAGTGGTTGGGGCTCCACTTTTTTTCTCGTTGACCTTTTTGAGTTTTGCGATTTTTAACGAGTAACCCCCCTTCCTAAACGAATCTGATGAAACATTTACGTGCTTTTTGTGGGTGCTGATTCTAGTGGTGCAATCTGTTTCATGATCTTAGCAAGGTATTACTTAATCAAGATATGATTACAAACAGAAACCCCATTATAAATCATTAATGGACTTCTGTTATGAATCTCTTTGATGATTATAACAAATACATCTCACTATTATAGCGTTCGCTCGCTTATTTTTGCTAGAGTTCCCCTAGAAAAATCAAAAAATAGAAAAGAAAAAATAAGCAACTTGCGCGAGTCAAACGGCATTCCTTTGCTCATGCATCGAGCATACCTAAAGTTATGCTACCTCAAGTTCACATAAAATTTGCTCATTGGTAATATTACATATCAAATTTTCGACTTTACATGACAAATATCAGATAATACATGTCAAAAATGTTGACTTTAGTTATTTTACATGTCAAAATTCTCTGAAATCTCATTGAGGCATGGAGATCCTCAAGTTAAATAGACAAGCAAATGCTATAAACATACTCAGCACCCTTGAAAAGCACGTAAATGTCTTCTCACTTTGGCTTAATAGGGTGGTTTACTCGTTAAAAATCGCAAAACTCAAAAAAAGTCAGCGGGATAAAAAATTCAACAGTGGTTGGAAACTCTTTAAGGTTATTGAAAACAGACATTACGCAGTAAAAGAATCTCTGCTAGCGGAATGAGTATAACTGCTGGTGATGATCTGGATGATTGTATGCTTATGAAAAGACTAATGCAACATCTTTTACAACAAGTTGTCTAATTTCAGCTCAATATTAGACTGAAATATTTAATTATTAAATAAACATGTTGAAAAACCAATGTTAGCGAGCCAATATCAATGAAATATCCCCCAATTGTTGTTGATACTCTAAAATCGATGATTTATTTATTCTCAAAAATGGTCTAAGAGAACTTGATGAAATGTTGATAAGGCTTCTATATAGCACTCATGCATTGCTGCACATACCCTCACTAAGCAAAGTTATGGGCCGATTTTGATATATGAATTAAAAATTACCAAAAATCTGGTGCAATTTGGTTGTTAATGTTATTAAACTAAATGCATACAACTAGCATATGTATTGGCTCGGTCAAGTTAACATCTTTATGTTAAATATAGTTAAAATATTTTATATCAGAAAAAATTATAATGTAAAAGTTAAAATTATTGAATCAAAACTGCTTATCATGGTTAGTAAGAATCATATCAATTAATTATAGTGAGCTTGCGGAAATATATTCTAATCATATAAGTAAAATAATTTCCATTAATGTTAGCCAATCGGAATTTACAAGTCAAATTCGACAAAACATTATTCAAGTTCGAGTAAGGTTGAACGCATATTTTTCCCTTTTCATGAAAAACCTACTTTGTGACTTCAGTTAGTTTATTATAAATTAAGGAACGTTCCTACTACGCCTTCTTTAGTACACTGTACAATAGGGCCCATGAGCGGCACATTCAACAAGAATCAGTTCTGGATTTGAACCAAAGCTTCTAAGGTTTTCTGCTGAATTTTCAAATCTTAGGCTTTTTGTGCACCTCTTGTTTGATTTCGACATCATTTTATACAATCCTACTTAAATTTGTATCAAAATATGACGAAACTGCGTTTTTTTTTTGTCGAAATTTTTACAAACTACATTCTTTCATCTGAATTAGATGGTCTTATGATTTCCATCTGTATTTAAAATGCACACAAAAAGATATTCTAGTACAAATACATGTTATTTATCTCAGAAACGGGACTGGGACAAAATAGAACAACGTGCTTTTCTGACATGCAACTTATTTTGACATGTAAAGTCAGAATGTCAAAATAAAGGAAAGTGACATGTTTGCGGGGAAAAATGGAAAAGTATCAATAGGTT
>JALKBU010004903.1:0-22114 GCA_023091735.1 Trichomonas tenax | reverse complement strand
TGCAACAAAAATTTGCAATGAACTATGTTTATGGTCTTCATACTCAGCGTGGAGTTTCAATCTATAAATGTCATTATTGTTTAGACTACAAAGATATTTATAACACTTTTTATAAAAGTGACAATTTTTCCCACACAAAAAAGTGACAGTTTATTCATGAAAAGTGACTTTAAGGTTCTATGCCACTTTTTGATGTTCACTTTTGTCCTAGACTCAAGGAGATGCTAAGGTGTACGGATGAGCATAAAAAATGTCTACAATTTGTCGAAATGTAATGATATGAAATTACAAAAAACGAAATAAATCTAAAATAATTATAATAATTAGATAGAAAACGAAAAGATAGGGAAAATGTGACAATCACAATTATGAAGGTGAAACTGCACGAAAACATAGTGCTCCTAAATAGATAACGAGCTACTGATTTAAAAATATGAAAACTCATGAATTTTTGTCCAGTGAATAATTTATTTGACAAAAAACGATTAAAAAAGTTGCGAAAGATAGTGGATTGAGCATAGTTTAGTGAATTAAAGGTTACATAGGATCATAAAAGATGCCCGTTTGACTCGCGAGCGATGCATTTTTTTTTCTTTTTATAACATGGAGCTTTTTAATGCTTTTGTACGGAAATACTGGAAGGGCGGATGTAAGACCGAGGCGCTTGCAAAGCGCCGAGCTATTAAGAGATACAACTGTGATTGCGCTGCAGAGAATGGTCTGGAGAATTAGAGATTGCCTTAGCAACAACTTTTTTGGCTTAAAATCGGAGCAAATGATGACGATTTAATGGCGTAGCGGAGTGCAGCGTAGCGAAGCCATTGATCGTCATCAGTTGCGGAGCAATTGGTAAAATAACTGAGGAAACGGTGGCAAAAACATATCAAAATTTCAACATTTACATGTCAGATTCGTACTTTTGTTACGGACTACCGAGAAAATAAATAATTTATAATCATTTTATATATTCCGATTACACCATCATAGAATAGTTTTATGAGCATAGCTTTCACTTTGACTAAGCAATGACACACACACATTTTATCATTGATGCACGATGTTGTATAATTCTTAGTGCGCATTTCCTAAACATTATCTGTAAAGGATATATGAAATAACCACTGCATAGTTTGAGGAGCTCATGTATCACTACATAGTTATTTTGATATATGCAGCATTCTGAAATGTTTGTTGCATATTGAACTAATAGAACATTTGTGTATGTTCTATTAAGCATCTTTGAGGTCAGTTCTCCTCAATATCAATGACTTTAATGAACTTCAGTTCTTGTAGCCATCTGATTCAAGAAACATCAATTTTGCAAAGCCTTTGATGATACATGCATATCTTCCTTATGTTGTAAATGCTTACGTCATCAAGAACTTTGCAAAATCGCAATTTGTTAATTTTGTCGAAAAAATCTCAATGAAAAACGATATCTGATGCTTCTTTGGTAGAGAATAAATGCCCCTTTAACATGCATTAATATGTGTTGTGTTGAGAAAGCATAAGACACTGTTTTTCACACTAGATACCTTCAATTTTAAAAATGTGTGATTTTTGGTCATTTTTGCTGAAGTGAGCAACTATTTGACGCACTGCAGCTACACGTAGAGCTTAAGTTTACATTAATAAGGTTATTTAAAAGGATTGTTTATTCTGCTTTTTTGAACAAAATTAAGATGAATGTAATAGGCTACAGCGTGTTGGTTGATATGATGCCTAATTTGTGGCAGTCAATCAATAATTTAGATTGTCAGTTGATGAATCTGCAAGAAATTGGGTGTAAGTGGTATACAAATGGCAGCTATGGACTGGCAACAGGAGCGCCGGTTTTCATTAAAACCAAGCTACTGATGAATGAAAATCATGGCTCATTAAAAATAGTTTAGTTCAAATTAGTGAGGGTCCCCACTTTAATTCCAAATTTGTTGTCTATAGCATTGTTATATGCTCAAAAATTGAATAAGCAAGAATTCAAATTAAAAATATTTGAGATAAGCAACTCTCAAATCCAACAAATTTTTAAAAATTGGTACTGGACCAGAAGAAACTTGCTGAAACAGTATAGCTTTAGCAGCGGTAATTATATTGGGGGCAAAGTTATAGTATTGAACTTAGAAAAAAAACGAAAAATATTTGTTGAATCTTACAAAATGCTCGATAACTAATGCTTGGTCGGAGACATTCTTCTTGCAGATGGAAAATCATTACATTGCTCTTGTTACTCAACTTCAATTTTGAAGAAATCACCGCAAAATAAAACAATCATTGATAAAAATGGCAAATCTTTATGTCGTTTTAATAGGGCATTATTAACTAGTAATATTCTAAGGGCTTGCTGTCTCATTGTAAATTTTCAAATTTCATTTTGATATTGTAACCGAATCAAAAAGTAAAACTCTTTGCATTCAATTTTAATCGAAGCAGTGATTATATTCGTGATGTGCGGAAGGAAGATTGCGAAATAGATAACTCAAACGATTGTTATTTAGCAGAAACAATAAAATTTTCTAAATCTAAATACAATAGAAGATCTAGTTCCTGGTAAAGTAATAAAGTGGCAAACTTTACGTTTTTTGTCATGTAAATATTTTTGGCAGATAGTAAAAATCATTAATTCTAATAAAATTTCATTAATATAGCTTATGTGGATATCGTATAAAATTGTAATTTTAACCTTAATTTGACAGATTCTCAAACTTATTTAAAATCATTCAGAAAGATTTGGGTATTAAAATATAATTGGCATTTAACAAACAATTTGACATGTAAAATAAATAAAATGTTGTGTAAAATAAATTGCCATAAATCAAAAATGATAAATTGTGATATAGAAATACTTATAGATGAAGAATATGATGATATATCAAAACGTGACACTCCGATCGAAACGTGACAATTCCGATCGAAAGGTGACATCATTTTTGAGAATAATCGACCAAAACCCCAATCAAATTATGAAATTTAAAAAAAAAAATAATGTTTGGCGACGGCATTGACCCTCTCACTAAGTACCAACGCCCTCCTGTTCAGTGCTACCACGGCGGTCAGTCATTCAGGTACTGCCCAGACTTCAAGTGCGACTTCTCTGTCACAACAAATGTTACAGGACCGCCAATACACGCCATTGAGGCTGCTAAGGCCGTTTTCTCGGATATCGAGCACTACCCAGATCAGGATGCGTGGGTTCCAAGGTGCCACATCGCTGACGTTCTTGGAATCTCGCCGTTCCAGATCCGTGTAGGAAATGGCGCTTCTGAGTTCATCGATATTTTGTCTCGCATTTGGGAGCCAGGTACAACATGGTGTCCATATCCAACAACTGTTCAATATTTGGAGTTCAAGCGCGCATTTACAAACGCTGGACAGGTTCAGACAAATGTTAACAACGCTGACGCTAAGGTCACCATCGTCGTCAATCCTAACTCCGTTAATGGTGAATTCATCGACATCGATCAGATGAGAGAGATTATCGCACGTGATTCTCAGTCAACATTCATCATTGATGAGTCCTTCATCATGTGCCACGGTCCAAACTGGATGAAGCACTCCGCAATCAAGCTCATCCCAGAGTTCGGTGACAGAATCATCGTTCTCACGTCATGGACAAAGGTTCTCGCTTGCCCACTCCTCCGGTTAGGCACAGTCATCTCCACAGAGAACATGATCAACAGAATCGCTAAGATTCAGGCTCCATGGACAGTCAATGGCTTCGCTCAGGCATTCTTCGTCTCTGCCATCCACGACAATACATACTTCCAGGGAATGTGGGACATCACACCGAAGTGGAACGAGGAGATGCGCAAGCTCCTTGCACAGTTCGGTGGTGAGGTCTTCGAGGCTGCACCAACATGGGTTCCATACGTCTACGTTGACTTACACTCCAAAGAAGCTGCTGAGAGAGCCACACAGCTTGCTTTCGATAGCGGCCTTCCAGTTAGACATTGCGACGACTACGGCTGCCCAACAGCTTTAAGACTCGGCGTTCGTGAGGTTAAGTTCCTCGAAATGTTAATTAATGTTTGGAAAGAAGATGAACAGCTCCAGAAGCTTGTTCACGGCAAATAAATATTAATAGAACTTCTTTATTTGAATCAATATCTCATTTTTATTACACACAATCTGAATTTTCATTGTCAATATCTATTAAAATTATAAAACAAATGATCCATAATCTCAACGATCCAACTTCGTGATGATATATATGAAAAGCTCCTCATTCTCCATTAACTATGAACTTTTGTGCTTTGTAGGTATGATTTTATTCCATTACAAACTCTCGAATGTAGAGTCAATATGATATAATGTTAGAAAATTAAATGCAATGTTTATATAGTGACTGCATTTATGCTTTATGTCATACAATTAATGAAACAACATTTTATTATTGAATAATGAACTAATGAATAAATAAACATTAGGCAGTTTCTGGGAATTCTGATATCTTCTCTCTGAACCATTTCGAGACTGAGTTGGCGAGTGTTGCCCAGTACTGGATGCTTGGGGATATTGGAAAAACACCAAGCTCGTCTGACAAAATTGTGTGTTCAAGATATGCTGCAATTGAGCAAATTCGTGGAGGATTGACAAGAATAAACAAGAAAATAGATGCTGGAACTAAAATATCAGCACCTATTTCTTTGAATCCGTAGAATGATAGAAGATACTGCAGAGCATTGAGTGCCTTGTCAATCCAGAACATAATAGATGTTGAAATATTTTCATCTGCAGCCCTTCTGAGGCAGTCTTGGCTCAAACCAAGAAGTGTTGGGTTCTCCTGGAACTTCTCGAGCCATGACTGCGAGTTCATCTGAATAAGTTTCTGTCCATTTTCCTTTATCACACGAGAAACACGCTCATCAAGCTTTGCTATTGATGGATGTGTTTCAACAAAAGAGTCTAAGCTCACAACCTTCGTCAATCTTGTGTAAAGAAGAGGTAAGAATCTCTCCTGTGTGATTGCGAGTTTGTTAGTATCAATGTATGCCTTGAACTTGTTGATTAACTCTGAAAATGTTTGCAAGAAAAACTGAGGTTTGATATTCAACTGTTCCTTGTCTGCTTCGTCAAATGGATGGAAATTATTATCCCAGTCTGAGAGAATGAGATTATCTTTCTTCTGATAAAGGAATTCTGTTGCTTGTGAGCACTGTGTGAAAAGAATCTTGAATGAATCTTTTGTGATTTTTCCTGAAAGCGTTGCTTGACGATGCGCCATACGTTCATCATAAGCTTTGCGAAGAAGTTGAATGTAATATCCAATATCATTTGGTGCATTTTTAACTTTCATCATTTGGCGAAGTTCATCTAATTGTAACTCGCATTGCAAACGCGCTGGACCTGTTTGCAAAGCAACTGCATACTCCAGCGTCTCAATAAATCCACCTCGTGGCTTAGTGAAGTCTAATCTGATAACGAGAGAACGAATCAATGTTTCAAATGAATCACTTTGATCTTCTAACTCATTCTTTTCATCAGTTGAATCTTCAGAGAATGTTCTTTCGCGTTTGTATGGAATCTGGAAGACATCATCTGTCTTTGGAACTTCTGTGTCGCGATTTAGTATATCTGTTATGAGTCTGCAGTCATCCTTGAATAAGTAAATAAGCTGCTCATTCTTCGATAAAACAGAATACAGAGTTTGTTCACTGGGTTGAATTCTGATAAAGTTCTTTGCCGTGACAACTGATTCAATGAATTGATCGATTTCATCGCTGCATTCATCGATCTGTGAAACCATATATTCGAATGTTCTTGACTCAATGCATGGAACGAGGCCATATAGAGATGGATTTAGGAGGACTGGGTGAAGAATGCAGTCGATGAAGAGCTGTTTTCTGTTCGCTCTGTTGAGAATCAATCTTAGAGACTTCGGGAACAAAAATGAGCGTTTTGAGAAGAGTTCTATGAGAATCTTAAGCGGTTTAAGCTCCTGTAAGACTGATTCAGCATCGATACGAACTGAGTCCAAGAAAACGTAAAATGATTGATGAACTAAAAGAACTTTTGTTAATGCGGGATGAAACTCCTCATCAAAATTGTTGAAAAAGTCAATATAGCTTTCAATCTCTTGTTCACTCCAAAAACATGAAAAAAGAGTAGGAATTAATGAAAAAAGAATATAATTTTCCGATTCTGGATGTTCTTTTAAGTATTTCGCTATTTCTTTTGTGTTGCTATCTAAGTTATTTGTGTCTTTTATTGTCGAAATAGAGTTTTGATAAGCGCGCTGTTGTGTTGCTGTGAAACCGGACGGGAAGTTCTTTGTGAGCGTTATTAAATCTGGAACTGGAAGCATCGATCCTGTCTTAATTTGTTCGATTATAGATAAATGAAGAGAATAAACTTTTCGTGTTAGAAAAATCAATTTTTTGACTGATTCATAAGAATCTTTCTGAAATAATTTAATCTTCTGGAGCTCTATGTCGAAAAACGCCTGTTCGCGGTGAAGAAGCTGACGAAGAGCTAAGAGATCTTCAGTAAACCCGGGCATAATAAAATTTGGAACTTTTTATTTTACTTGTCAGAAATCAAATCCGATTTTATTTGTCAGATTAAAATGTTTACGTGTTTGAAATTTGAACAGCCCAATCTATTTAGATATAGCCTCGCACTGATTAGTTTATGCATTTAACACTTATTCTCCATCTTTTTGTAAAGAATATTGCTTAGCTTATCATCTATATATTATAAAACATGATGCTGTTCCAATTTTGAATGTTGAGCGCCACTCAAGGTTTCCAATGTTTCTAAAATCAAAATTTGAACATTGTTGGATGAATTAAGAATATATTGTTCATATTATATGTTGAGGCATTTAAACAAATAGACAAAAAAAGATTTAAGAAATACTTATATAAATTAAGAACAGCAGCCATGCTCCTCCTTCTTAACATCGGCAGCGAAACCTTCAGGAGTCAATGTTCCATCAGCATTTGCAAAAAGCATAAATAAGCCCTCAACAGCTTCACCTGTTTTTGCTGATGTCTCGAGAAATGCTGCAGCCTCTATAGACTGCACATACTGTTTGCCTTCTTCATATGTCACTGAACGCCTTGAGTCGAGATCAACTTTGTTGCCTACAATGAAAATCGGCGTTCCAGTTGGCGCATTCATTTGTGAGAATTGGTACCAAAACTTCAGATTTGAAAAAGAGTCGCGATTTGTAATATCATAAATAATGGCTATCGCAGAAGCACTTCTGAAAAACGATGGAATTACGGAATGGTATCTCTCCGATCCCGCTGTATCCCATATTTCGACATTAATTTGTTCATCGTGGACGGTCACTGTTTTTGAGAAAAAAGCGCCGGCGATTGTCGATGTGAGGTTTTCCTGGAACGGTTGGTTCTGGAAACATCTCAGAAGTGCGGATTTTCCGACTGATGCTTCACCACACAAAACTCCGCGGACTCTTTTCATTTGCTAAAAAGTGACAATTGTGTACTTTGTGATATCTAAACACTGCATCTATTAGTAATATATCATTAATTTTTTCTTTTTTGTCATGTAAATATATCAATTTTGATCAACACGCCACGTAATGCTTTCAAAATTACAAAATTCTGTCATGTAATACTACCTCTCTCCGAAAAAAAAAAATAATAAAATGACTTCTTTCATAATTACATCTGATGCGCAAGGAACAAATCTATATTTGGTATAGAAAACGTTCAAAAATATTAAATATATTCATGGGGAAAGAGATATTTATTAAAGCAAAATTTTGACATGTATTTCTAACAAAATAACGAATAATGTCATGTAGTGTTTTCAAAACAAAGATTTTGTCATGTAAAGAATACAATAGCATAACATGGAATTCCATTATAATATGACAAGCTGTATGATATCATATGTAGTCGTAATCATCTGTATCTTCATATTCATCAGTGCAATGCACTTTGTTCAAAAAAGTTGCAACACTTGTAAGAGGTTGCTCAGCATCGTTTCTTTTTATGTATTCTTCAAGGAAATTGCAAAGTGCGTAACTCCTGCCAATGAATGGAGCTGGAGTGAGTGCGTCTATTATGCAAACTAAATGGGGAGAATACCTATCGAAATTTGTCATTGACGAACGCACCATATCATCGCACCACCTATCATTTGCATAGCAATATATGTAGAACATGCTGGCGAGCATTTTTGCTATCTCTGGAAGAGTTTTAGACACAATAGAGAGAGTTTCATAGAATTGTTCTTGGGGATAATAATAATAGCTGTATTTGACTGATGCACGGTGCGCAGGTGAATAATACACTGAAAACTGAGTCTCTAAGTTGGGGTCTACGAGTTTGTACTTCGTGAAGCATTTATTTGTTTTATTTACCATTTCATGAACGACTGTTGAGCGTGTTGAGATTCCAGGCATTTGTGAATAGTACTGCATATAAGAGAAGAAGTGTTCGTGTGGTGATGTAATAATTAAGTATAAATGAAGCAATTCACGCATCAAATCAACATTTTCTGGAAATTCAGGATTATATGCAAGAGATAGCACTAGATTTGGTATGTTGTCAGCAATTGCTTGTAATTTTTGGAGGTTGAATACATTTTTAGAGACATTTTTCGTTTTGAGTAATCTTCTTAATCTTGTTGCTTCTGCGTAAAGATCTGACTTATAATCTGCTGTGTCAGTGAGTTCTAAAAGTCTATCTAAGCATTTATCGACAACTGGAAAAGAATATTTGTAGCCATCTTCAGCTGTTTGTCCTATCAACATTTTAAGGGCAACAACTGATCCTATGGTCAATATCAGATTGACAAAAAACGAGAGTGTTCTGTTAAATAAAAATACTTGCATTACTTTGAAGATTTTTTATTTATCGAGGGTTTGAAAAAATATAAAGGGGTTTTTAAAAAAGTCAAAAACAAATTTTTACATGTCGGAAATATTATAATTAATGATTGTTCAAAAAAACAAAGTTCTTGAACGAAAGTTTATAATATTCTTGACTTATATAGTAAACATAGCCATACTTGCCACACCTCTGGTATACAAATTACTAAATATAGAAGAAAAACAGATAAAATTTGATGAAATCTCGACATCATATGAAAATAAGATATATATTGCGGTGATGTCTGGAGCATCACTCAAGGATGCTATTGATTATACTTATTCACAATGGTATGAAGTTCTAAGATTTTCAAATTTTTCATCTGGTGTTGGATTCTATATAGATGGCACAATTCAAAACAACAGAGGCGATATTCCATATCATTTCGTGAATGATCCCGAAGACATTTCAACACACAAATTGATATCAAAATTATTCACAGCACTTAAATTCTTTCTTGAAAATACGAACGCAGGTTGGTTTTTGCGCATATGCGAAGACACCGCTGTGAACTTAGACACATTTCCACAATTTTTAGCTGAATTAAATGAAAATTATAATCCATATCAAGATTTCGTTATTCAAGGCGCTTGCTTGGGTAAAACCAACAGCACATATATGCAGGGAGGCTCGGGCTTTGTTTTTTCAAGAAGGGCCGCTCTTAAAGTTTTTGAAGATTACAAATGGTTCAGGGATGCTTCACACGTTAATAAAGCCGATGACAGACTTTTAGGGTATTACTTAGATGAGCTTGGAGTACATCCTTCCAATTACACGTCTCGTTGGTTCCTTGGACATTCCTTTTGGCACCATAGCAGCGCAATCGAAGCTATTTCAAACCTCACAGATGCTCCAGAATGCACTGAACCTGTTTCTCGCAAAGGATGCAGGAAATTCTTCACGCGAGTGAAAGATATCACATTTTGGCATGACAGAGTTAAGTTCGATGATTTTGTTGTTCAATACGAAAATATTAGAAATATAACACCGGATAATCTATATTTCTACGTCCCAATAAATAAACCTGTTTTATGTATTGGGAATGAATCAACGCGTTCCGGATATTATGATTAAATTGTTTGTATGCGATATTATTTTAACATAAAATTATTTATAACACAACAAGAAAAGAGAATACAATTAGTTCCTAACCAATCTAAGAAGACCCATAATATTCTGTCCAAGAGATTTATCGCCTTCGTTCGATATCTCGAAATCTATTGGAAGTTCGAATTTCTCGAAAGCCTGCAAATATCCTGCAACTTGTGAAGTAATTTCTCCGCATCTCACATGTGAGCAAGGATCATAGTATCTTTCTAATGTTTCCTTGTGCTGGAATATCGCCGTGAAATTGGAAAGAAGTCGTCCTTCTCTGAAAGATTCTGCCCAGAAGCGATAGAATACAGCATTGTCATCGGAATTTGATTGCAAGTTCCTAATAAGTGTCCATGAACTTGAAAGGAGAGCTGCAGGGCCCATTTTATTGGCAATTTCTTTGAGAGGATCGGCAACTTTCCTGGATAACAGGTAATGGCTGAAGAATGCGACTAAATGCTTTGAAAGTTCATAAATGGCAGATGCAGCACTAAGTTTCTTCAAGCTCTTCAAATACAATGAATCAAAGAACCAGAAAACAATTGGCTGAAGTGGACGATGCTGAAAAGTGAATGGAAGTGGTGATGGGAATTCTCCAGGATTTAGAAGTTCCTTCTTCATCTGCTGCAATCTAACCAGCAAATCCTCATCACGCGCAAGACTTGCAGGAAGATAGTTATCATTTAATTTCTTGCTTTCAAGTAATATGCGGAAAACATCGTTATCAAGTGTTGTAACAATCTTTGCTGCTTCACTTTGAAGAGTTTCGCCGGGTAATCTTGGAACACCGAAGAAGTCTGATAAGCTTTCACCAACGAAGCAGTTATAGACAATTGAACAAACAAGCAAAAAGGCTGTTGTTGGATCAGCATTAATGAAAGATTGTTCGAAGGAAACTTCTGTATTTGGATTATAGTTAATATCAGGAATTTCGATCTTTTGAAGAACAATGTTTGGAGCAAATCTTGTGAAATAGACCTCTGGCATTTTAAGTCGCTCGAGAGCAAGTTTTTGGAGCTCTTCTTCATCCAAATTTTTTCTTTTATGAACAACTTGTTTTCTCACGGGTTTCTCAATATTTGGCCTTTCATACTGCGAAACATCGATTTCATCTAATTCTGGCTCCTTTTCTGTCTTTGGTTTTGGAAAACTGCGCTTGTAATTTTGCAATTTTGTTTGTAATTTTTCTTTTAATTCTTCAGCTTCTTGTTTATATTTGATTGTTGGATCTTCTTTTGGCTGTGGCTTTGGATCTTCCACCTCTTCCTTAGAAAGCTGTGGTTGAGCTATTTGTTGTTCAACTTGAAGTGATATTTTTGGTTTCGTAACTTCTGCCTGTTTTAAGCTCTGTTTTAGACTATCTGCAGCTTCTCTTTGTTTATTCATGTAGATTTGCTTGATTGCAACAAATGCAAGATACCAAATTTTAACATCTTCATAACTTTCGAATCCAATCTTGAATTGAGATGTATTATCGGACTCCTTGATGATTATATATGGTCTTTCACCGAATTTGCTTAAAATAAATTGAGATTTTTGTGATATTTGATAAACTTTCGTGACATTGTTTCCTCCGAATTGTGTATATGAAAATTGATTGCCTGAGAGATTAACTGTGCAATGCATTCCCATTTCTGAATTTTCGTAAATGATTAAAGAGTCAGTTGCTTCAATTTTCGCGTCTGTTATGATTTTAATCATTTCATCGAGTAAAAGTCTTGTGTTGACAGTGAAGTTCAGCCATAGTATCAAAACGTGGTCGTCTGAAGCTGATAATTTAAATGATTGATGATTAATTCCTGTCGGTTGAAAAACGAGTGCGTTTTTCTCTCCTTTGTTCTTCAAAATTGCGGGTACAAAGTCCGGAATGAAAATAACTTGTTTATTTTTATTCATTGTCATTTCAAGAAAAACAAATTGAATTGCACATTTGCATGGCGCTGACTTTGAGCCATTGCTGCTGTACTCTAAATCTGCCGTGCTATTTGTTTGAGAAAGGAAATCTTTAATTGTTTTCATTGGCAATATTAAATTAATGAAAAGTGTCACTTCCAAAAAAAATTATCTCCCTCATTATTACAAAAGTGACATTATTCTTCTAAAAGTTAATTTTTCGGTCTAAAAAACTACTATTACATAGTTTTAAGTTAAACTCTACATCATTACTATAAAATGTACATCAATTTGCGTCAGTAATTTTCAAAAATTACAATTATTGATTGATAATATTATGAAATCGTCAACATTACAACTTTATTTTTGATATTAAACAAATAAATAAAGATTTCTGACTTATAGGTATATGATTTGTTATAATCATTTTTGATATAATTAGAGATTGAATGAGATAGAAAAACAAAAAATTTTTGATAATTTAAAAGTGACAAAATTGAGGGAAATGTGACAATGAATAAAACGTGACAAAACGATAAAAAACGATATTTGTGGTTCGAAAAATTAAATTAAAAAAATGCTTTTTGTTTTGTCTATTGCCTTCATTAAACGACTTTTAGCTCCGAAGCCAGGATTCCCGTGTGTATCTCCGATCCCTCTCCTCGGAGATCCTCTCGAGGGAGTCCAGCCACTTCCAAATCACACACTTCGTCAAGTTATCGTGCTAACACGTCACGGAGCACGCAGCCCGATCGACTCTTATTCTACTGAGGAGACAGAGGACTGGTACTGCGACGATGACGACCAAAACGCGCACGCGCCAAGATATCAAGTCGAAGGTGGCGCAATAGGCCGTCGTCACCACATGAAAATGGATCAGACAACACTCAGATTTAAGCCCTCGTGTCCTCCAGGTGGCCTTATCACTGAAGGAATGAAACAACATTATCAACTCGGATCTTTCTTCAGAAGAATCTACGTCAATCAGCTCGGTTTCTTGCCAGAAACATACGATCCAAGATATATTTACGTTAGATCATCAGAAGTCGATCGTTGCATTCGTTCGGCCATTTCTTTCATTTCTGGACTTTATCCAGCAGTCACACCGAACGATGAGGTTACAATAGAGACAGGCCACAAGACTCTCGAAATGCTTCACCCACAGACAGCTCAATGCCAAGATCTCAACAAAGCTTGGGATAGATGGGTTAAAAGTGATGGATATCTCACTGTTAAGAACAAATCACGTCCATTCTTGAAGCCACTCGCTGATTCTGTTGGTATTGATATCGATAAATCTGAAGCAACATGGATGTTCATCGGAGACTGGATGGCGACAGTCGCATGCACAGATCACCAGCTTCCACCACTTGTTAATGAAACAGTTCTCGATGTTGGCATGGACGCTGTCGAGTTCTACTCACATGGTTTCTTCAAGTTCGCTCGTGGTGTTGCTGGTGCTCCAATCATGCGTGAAATCATTAGAATTATCGATAATCACCTTGCAGGAAAGAATTCTTATAAATTCTCTTTGCTCAGTGCTCACGATGTTTCAATCGTTGCTGCATTGACACTTCTCGGCTATGACAACTCCCATTGGTCTCCATTCAGATCATACTTCGTTACGCAGCTTTGGGAAGACCAAAACGAGCAATTATACCTCAGATTCGTTTACAACAATGAACCTGTTAAGATTGATTTCATGGGTAACGAAACATTAGTTAAGCTCACTAAATTCAGACCACTTGTTGCCGATTATCTCAAATACTGCCCAGAACTCCCATAAATCACTTGAATTTCATTCTTGTTTATGGGAATTATGGAATTTATACCATTATATATTTATTAAATATTAGTTTTATATATTTTTATAAATACTATAAGATTTATAACATAAAAAAGGGATAGAAAAAAAAATCTATTTTTGTTGAACAAATGTCCAAAGGGACAAAGTTCTGTCTTCTCTAATAACAATAACACTGTTGCCATTCCACATGTTAACTGATATTGGCTTTGCTTTTTCTTCGAATATGAATTGTTGCTTTGTTTTCAGAGATGATTCATTGAGTACTAAAAGTTTTGTGTTCGTGAGAATGAAGAAGTAATTGTTCTGAACTCCTTCAGGGAATGATGTGACTGAGATATCAATAATTGTCTCCTCAAGTTCGCGCATCTTTTGGATCTGTCCATTGACTCTAAACAATGTCAAAATTGTTTTATCACTGACTTTTTGGACGACGAGGAAAGTTCCTGTTGCTGAGCAAACTTTGATTGTTTCAACCGGAGCAATTTCTTGGCACTCAATAACACGCAAGAATCTGTGCGAATCTGATGTGAAAGTCGAAATACGACCATCAACATGACCAGCGAGAATCATCTTTGCATGCGCAGAAATGCAGACTGTTGTAACTTTCTCGAGATGTCCTCTAAGTGTTGCTTTGTGCTTCAAACCAATACCTGTTGACTTCCAGTGATTGATTACAGGTATCTTGTGACCTGTGACGATTTCTCCTTCATCAGCGTGAATACATATTGGACGAATTTCATCTGCGAATGCAAAAGCGCTTCCATTTGATGACGAAGAAAGTTTCGTGTGCATATATTCTATCTTTCCGCAGCAGATTCTCACACGGAAGTTGTTCGGAAGCCTGAACCATTCGTCATCTTTCTTGACTCTGAACTGATGTAAGTTGCTGCTGTTGACAGGAAGATTGCTTTGAGCGAGTGACAAAACCATGTCGCGACTTGCTCTAAAGATCCTTCTTGGATGGAAATCTTGGAACAATTGAACTGGCGCTTGTCCGCAATTATGGATTTGCTCGATCACGGCCTTCATCATAATGCGATCATTGACGTATTGATCAGGATCGAACTGGAAAATAATCGGTTGGAGAACATTAAAGCGTTCGAAAGCCAAAGGTCCTTGTCTCCTGACTCCCCATATTAAGTCTATCCATTCGTTAAGTGATTCTGATGTTGTATCACTTTCCAAGGCTTTCCTCATTTTCCTTACAAAGACTTCAGGTGAGTTGTTCGCCCATGGAGGAAGAACTACGTTGTTGATGTTTCTGTGAGTAACTGGGGATTCAGGGAAAACAAGTTTGTTTGTGTTGACGAACATTTCGGGAACTAAATATGCTTCAGCAACCATTTCTAGTGAACTCTTTGCACCAGGAGAGACCATTAAATCACATGTGATCTGGAAACTCTGGAATGTTCTATCAGCAGCATCAAATGAACCGCTTTGGAATGCGATTTCTTCATCTGTGAATGGCTCGAGTCTGATGAGGAAATAAAGAGAGCTGCCGACATTTGATACATAATTTGAGAAGTGATAAGGTCCAATATTCATTGCTATAGTCGCGTTGTAATAATCTGTTAAACATTTCTGTTGTTCTGGTGATTGTGCGAAAATTGGATACTTGAAATCTCTATAAGCGTCAGGAATATCTCTTTTGAAGTCAATCAATGTCCAAGGGAATATAGGGAACTGTGTGAAGTCCGACCACGATCTTCCACTGATGAAGTTCAGTTTCAAGATATAATTAAATGTCGAAAGTTTTCCTTCACACCATTGTTGTGTTGCTTTCTGAAGTTCATCTTTGTTGATTCCGTTGTTAACTTTAATACCCATTCCCTGAAGAATGTCAACGAATCTATCTCTAAGAGAAGGAGTTTCTAGTGCAAAGATGAATAAACATTCCATGTTGTCTTCGATGATTATTCCCTTTGGAAGATGCTGGAACATTGAAAGTCTGACGGATTTAAGCTGCGAGAATGGAATGCGCATAAGCTCTTCGAAGAATGACGCTGATTTTGGCTTCTGATAAAACTTAATTGCATCGTTTGTGACTACAATAACACCTTTCAACATCGAAATACCTGCAAGTCTAACAGCATCGCCATTGAACAAAACATCATCTTCCATGTACAAAGTTGGAGCGAACTGCATAACATCAGCAAGAGTTAATCGGATATTTGGAGGATCTGATGCATATTTTTCATGCCAGAACGACAAATAAACTCTATCAACTGCTGGATTGAGAGGGAATAAAATCCTTCTCACAGATGGATCTGTTGTTGTTTCGTTCAGACAATATTTTGGCGGACACTCCGCAAATATTGACGATTCTCCCATCAATGACTGGAAAACATCATGCCAAGTGTCGATCATTGTATCAATCTTGACACCAACTGTTGCAACATCAGCAGCATGGAGTGCTTGGTATGAAATAGCGTTACAGACGATAGTAAGCAAAGCTGTGACATCTCTTCTTTCTCTGTCAGCAACGATCTCTTCAAATCTCTTTAAATCGAGTTCGAAAGGTGGTTTCTTTGCTTTCACTGGTGCAAATGATGTAGGATTCTCTAATCTATCAATTATCTCAAAAGAACGTCTGTTCTTTGATATCTTGCGGTGTTTCTTAACATCATTAGAGATTCTTGCTGAAATAGTGTTGAGACTTGAAAAATCAACGAGCATATCCATCGCACGAGTGACATCAGTCACAGAATCATCAACAATAAGCAAAACTTGTCTTAGGAAGTAAACTAAAATGCAAGAAAGAATTTCACTTCTTTCACCAGGCATCAAATGAATTCTGTTGAATACAAACGAACCGAAAGAAACAGCAAAATTAGCCAAAGCAACCCAATGTGGCACATAAAGTTGAGATGTCAATGAAGATTCAATAACACGAGCGAGTAAATACAATGATACGCAAGAAAGTCTGTATTCAGGAATTGTCTTGAAAGCGAATATCGAAATGAAGAATTTTTCAACTTTATCTTCATCTCCAACTTCAATGCCTCTCTGTAATATGGAAGTGAAGAAAATAGACAAAGAAGTATCATTCTTCACACCGTCATCTGTTATATCTTGTGGAATAATCAAAGAAATTTCATCGACAGCATGATTCTCGAGAAGCTTTATCATCATTGATAAGTGTTCATATCCAATTGGTGGAATCAAACGCATTGTTTTGATGTTTGGAATTGCTGCTGTTGTGAGTGCGTTCACGTATTCATTGTAACTGTTATGTGCTATCATATATAAAATTGGAATAGTTAAATGATGAAGTGTGAATAATGTACTACTTAACATCGCTTGACCGAAAGCAAACATGTATTGTGCAATCTTTGGAGAATTCTGGAGATTGCTGATTACAACTGCTAAAATGTACATCAACTCTTGACCACCATTCTTCAAGATCAAGTCTATTAAAGCAATTTGTATTTTAACAGTTGATGTAATGAAAGCGCCAAGAGTGAGTCCAATATCAAGTGGAATACGATACTTGGAAAGCAGATTTGTTAAAAGATTGATCATTGTAACTGTGCTTTTTGCGCTTCTAAGTGATGCTGGTGCTGCAACACGAGACCTGAACTCACTCAATGGTGTGCTCACATCAACTGTTTCGTCAATTGTTGACTCAGATGATGAGAAACTCAAATGATTGATCATAATGAATGAGAAAAGCTTCTTTGCATATTGTGCAGCTGTTTCATTTGTTGTTATGGAAAGTGCTAAATTCGCTAAGAAGTCTAAGAATTCACGAGTGTGCTGTGTTGAGTTTGAGATTGATTGGATAATAAGCGTAAAGGCATCAAACTTAATCAAAACTGATCGATTGTGATCTGCGTATGGTCCATAAGCCAAAGATCTGTTGATTTTAGTAATAGCGGCGCTCAAATTGCAATGATAGAGAGCTGGGCCGAATAAGAAGTTCTTCAATAGAGGCATATTAGATAAAAGAATCTGATCATCAACAGTTGTTAAAGCGTAATCTTCAATGACATGATAATCAAGATTTGGAGTCCACATCAGTTGACCAAGAGCTTGATATAACTTCTTCTTCAAGAACGAAATGTGGAAGAGTGGAAATCTATTAACTAGGTTGTGTAAAAGCTTGATTGCACCACTTTGAAGTTCTGGATGTTTTAATATTGCTTCAGCAATTATGTGTGTTAACATCGCAGATCCACCAAAAGCTTCGAGTGAATTAATGAAATCTTTGTATTGAAGTCTATAAGAAAATAGTTGTGTATTGTCTGTGGAAGATATTAACGAAACATCTCTTCCTTTCTCAGATGATGCAGATCTCCTCATGATCATCAATTCTTGATATGGTGGAGAAATAGAAAGCTCAAACTTCTTTCCAAAAATATCTAAAGATTCAGGAATGTTGGCAATTTGATTCGTCCATCCAGCGTAAAGAGTGGAAATGAATGATGTTCCAATGACAAAAGAAGGATTTTGAATTGCAATAGAAACAAAATCTCTATACAAAAATTCTTTCATATTCGGACCGAGAGCAAACAAATAAAGAACTTCTGGTTTGTGTAAGCTTGGTCTAAACAGTCTCAAAGACTGAATATCGAATGAAGATCCTGATCCTCCAAGTGTCAGAGATGCATTAGAATCGAATGGTATTTCTGTTGAATTATCCATAAGATCAAAAGAAAATGTTGATTTCTTCTTTTCTAATCGAATATGAATCATATGCCATCCTTCAATTCCCTTTCCTAACGGGAATGTGCACAAGAACTTATCGTTGTCCTGCACATATGCGTTGTTGGAGTTATTTGCTAATATTAGTGTATGTTTTCCGGAAACAATTTGAAGAACACGAGAAGAAATGTTATGAAAACGAACCCATATAACAATTGATCCATTCATGACATTAGAGTTGAGTGGGAAAGGACTGTCAATGTGGAGAAAATCATTGACTATTGGTGTATGTTCTGACAATATATTTAAGAATTCTATTGTTTTGCTGAGATTGCTCGAAATATTCTTGAATATAATCGAGAATGTTGTGAAATTGCAATTTAATGAGAGACCTAAAGCAATAAACTTAAAGAATATCTCGTTTTCAGACCAATATGATGCATATAATGTCAAAAGCTCTTCGGTCAAAGTACTTCCTAGTAAAAATTGTCTGCATGGATCATTTGTTGCTATTTGGATAATTGATTCCAAGAAATGGAGGAAAACTTCAGAGTTAGAATACTGTTCAATACCTAATTTCAAAAATAAAGACAATAAACAAGGAAGAATTTCTTTCGCAAATGTCATTGATGTTCCTGAATTTTTCAATACAAGTTGCTCATTTCCGAGTTGGTTATGAAATGGAAATGCTTGGTTGGGCTCTAATACCCATAATATTATTGTTGCTAATGTGTCTATATTTGTTTTATTATCTGTGAATATGTTGAATATTTCTTTGAATTGAACATTCGCGGATAATGTTTTTGAAATCATTTCTTCGATTCTAGCGAATATAAGTGTAATTGCAAAGAAAGCACTCTTTCTATCACTTGTTCCATGTCCTCTGATGGACCAAAGAACTGAAATCATCCATTGATGAACTTTTTTATTGAGAAATGTTTTCATTAATTCTGGACGCGATCTGAGATGCGCCAAAAAGAATAAAAGTATTGTAATTTGCCAGTCCAGCGACTGATCAGTGCGTGGAAGCGATATCATTCTTTCTAAAATTGTTATCCACGTTTTTGTGATTTTATCGAGATCTAAGTGTGAAATATACGTGAAAAGAAGCGAAGGATATCGTATAGCGTAAGACCACAACATGTCAGGTGTGAATTGGAAATACGCTGATAAGTCAATGAGAAAACGAAGAAAAGATGCAGGTAAGTCACTTCTTTCTTTTACATCAGTAAACATCTGCTCGCAATCTATATTCGAAAAATACTTCGTGAGTTGTGTCGAAAAGTCTGAAAATGCTGAAAAGAAAACGTCAAAAGGTGAAATTTTTCCTGGTTTAACAGGTGATGATTGAAAAACGATTTGTATCATTTGCTGTACCTTGGTTATACCGACCCCTTTCTGTATTGCGCTTCTAAATGATTTTATAACATATTGAGCAACGTAATTCGTGTAGTGATTGAAAGACGAGAATAATATCTTAAATGAAGGTATAAAATTGGCCTCTATATTCAAATTATCCGCGTATCTGATAAAAACTGGAGAGCACAAAGGCAAAAGATTGATATTTTCGTCAATATATTCTTGCTTTGTGATTTTCATAAAGTAAGAGATGTAACTATCGATTTTATATGGTGACAACTGAAGTAAAAAGTATATTATCGTTTGAAATAACGAATTGTCTGAATTTGCATGAATTAACGCGATAATGAACGATTCAAAATAGGAATTGGATAAATCTGTATGTTGTTGTTTGATTTCATCTATAGGAAATGAAAATCTTTTGAGATAAGACAGAAATTGTTTATTAATTTCCGCTTCTCCACAAAGAATTGGCAAAATTTTTGATGCATACTCATCCTCTGGAATAGTTTGAACTATCCATTTACGCAGCACCGCTTCACACTGTGAGCTTCGCTGAATAAAATTCGATGCGGTCAAAAGATTTTGTGATTTTCGGAAAATCAATGAAATTTCTAATTACGATTCCAGTCCTTATCACAAATCTCTTTTTTATCCAAAAAATTCCACAATAAATTTTTCAAAATTTGAAATGGGTTAAAAAGATTTGATATTCAAAACATTGGCTTTTTATTGGGAATTCTGAATGAATATAAATGAAAAATCGAAAATATTATTATAATGACATTAACCTTATACTAACGGACAAAATTTCTGATTATATAAAGTTTGAGATTTTAGACTCGTAGATAAAGAACTTTATCGGAATAAAGTAGTTTAACGGAATTAAGTAACCTTTTTCCGGATAAACTCAATTAGGAAAAACCGCCTGAATTTGACATTGGAATAATCGAGTTTATCCGAATTGCCATAAATATATGGAATTATTGCCCCTATTGGAATTAAGACTTAAGTCGATATAGTCTATTGGAATAAACTTTTGGGTGAGGAATGGGGTTTAAGGATTTGTGAACAGTTATTTACTTTCGAACACATTCTGTTGTGGTTACCAGGGAATGTACACATAATGTTATTATATTCATGATATGTATAGTATTATACTATATTTATATGATAAAAGTTAAGCTGTGTAAATGCTGTTTTTCGATTATTGTTTAATGATTGCTCAGAAAGTTTCCCCTTTATTTCAAAATTTTACACTTATCCACCAATGGATTTAACCTTATATTGATTCGCAATTCCTATGATTTCGGATTTGAAGAATAAAGGGTACTTTATTCCAATAGACTATATCGACTTAAGTCTTAATTCCAATAGGGGCAATAATTCCATATATTTATGGCAATTCGGATAAACTCGATTATTCCAATGTCAAATTCAGGCGGTTTTTCCTAATTGAGTTTATCCGGAAAAAGGTTACTTAATTCCGTTAAACTACTTTATTCCGATAAAGTCCAAAGATTATTTAAGCTTTATGTTGTAGTAGTCTATAGCATCATCATTCTAGTCGAAATTTTATTCGATAAATTATTTTTTGTTAATGCCTGCGAATTAAGGTCTTCAGCTTCGAGTATTTTACAGGCATGTGTACATCATTGACAATATCGAGTATTCAGTATCGAATATTAATATAAGCAAAGATAGAACATTAAATCAAACATAACTAAGGAGATATAACTTTTCGTGTGTTCAGACACTTAGAGCAATCCCTAGATGTTAGATGTGATGTGTCCGAATTTGTCCAATGACATTCTGAACGTGAACAAACTAAACAAAAACTTATAAAAAGTAATTTATAAAAAGTAGTAATATCACTTTTATCTGTCAATACTTCAAAAGTCATCATTTTACATTTTAATCATTTTTTAAATTTTAAAACGACAAATCCCATTTAAAATGAGAGTATCATATAAATCACATCACAAAATTTTGAAACATTCGACAAAAGTGATATCACGAAGGGTGTTTCTTTTGGCGAATATTTCCATTCTTGATACAAAAGTGAGCCATTTTTGAAAAGTTACTTTTTGTAAACTTTTCAAAATATGTCAATTTTAATTTTTCATTAATTTGAATTTCCCCATTTTAGCTAATTTTCAAAAGATTTCAATTCAAAAATGCTTTGGGTTCGTTAGCCAAATCAATAAAGGACAATAAATTTTTGATAAAAACAAAGGTTATTTTTCAAACCATTTATATATCATTTTTTTAAGATTATTTTGTACCTATGGTACTGCTGAATGATATATTTCCTGTCTTATCGATCGCTTCACGTTCATCGTTTTTTTTTTTTTTTTTTTTTTTGACAGATTTCTCTGAATTCCCATTGTAATAAACTTTTTTTTTTTGTTGGATCGCCGCACATCTGACATAGCACTAAATATTGTATATCAAAACCCAGAAAACACCATCA